>JAOXYA010412272.1:0-17638 GCA_028565675.1 Sorex palustris
CAGGGCTAGGATGAAAGAGACGTTACTGGGGCCTGCTCGAGGCAATCGACGAATAACAGGATGATTTGTGATTGTGACTGATTGTGAGAACAGATCACTTGAGAATGACATTTGAGTTAGGACATAACTAAAACAGTAAAGCCAAACATGGGAATCTCTAACAGGGGCCAGAGCGTCACAGCAAAGCAAACACAAAGAGTCTTGGGAGGAGGAAGCTTGGCTTGTTAGTTATAAAAAGATGAGGGCTGCAGAGTATAGAGGGGTAGGTGCTTGCATTGCAAGCAGGAAAGTGAATTCAACCTCTGGCACCATGTATGTTCTCCCAGCACCACAGCAAGTGACCCCTTGGCACAGAGCCAGGAGAGCCCTGAGCACTACTAAGTGTGACCCCCAAGGCAACCCAAAAAATGCAAAGAAGATTTAGTAGAATTTCAAACATAGTGAGCTTTCAGGACCGGAGCGATAGCACAGTGGGTAGGGTGTTTGCCTTGCATGCGGCCGACCTGGGTTCGATCCCCGGCATCCCGTATGGTCACCAAGCACCCCCAGGAGTAATTCCTGAGTGAAGAGCCAGGAATAAACCCTGAGCATCGCTTGGTGTGACCCAAAAAAGCAAAAAAATAAAAATAAAAATAAATAAATAAATAAATAAAACATAGTGAGCTTTCCGTCACGAGTCCCACGTACCTGGGGTTTTCTGCGGATTTCCTCATGGGTGAGGCTTGTCCGAGTTTATGGAGAAAAGCCATGAGCATGGCGGGGTTGAGGTCTGGAGGTCTGGGGCTGCTAAGAGGCTGGATCCCTTGGGGCGGGGAGGCGCCTCACCTGCCCCACTCCGGGTTGCCCCAAATGAAACAGCCTGGCACAGGGTCTGGACCCATGGCTATGGCATGTCGCTCTATGCTCTCTTCCCAGAGACTTACTGTTGTGTCTCTGGATTATGACCACTGGTGAGATTATCTTGCGCCAGAGGTGTCCTGTGGGCGAGATAGCTAAATTGCCAGAAAAGGAGAAATGGGGGGGGGGAGGTCACCCATTCCCAGTTCCATTGAACCTGGAATTTTCAGTCGGAAGTCCTGCATACCTAGGTTAAATCTCTCAGAAGAAAGCATAAAATGGAGCTGGAGCAATAGGGCGTTTGCCTTGCATGCAGCTGATCCAGGTTCAATCCCCAGCATCCCATATGGTCCCCCGAGCACTGCCAGGAGAAATTTCTGAGTGCAGAGCTAGGAGTAACCCCAAAAAGGAAAAAAGAAGCATAAAATGACATGCTATGGCCATGATGACGGACCCCATGCCAGGCTGTTTCATTCGGGGCAACCCAGAGGGGAGCAGATGAGGCCCCTCCCTGTCCCAGTGGACCCAGCTCTGGCAGCTGAAAACCTTCAGAACTCAACCCCCCCATGCTCACGGTCGCTCTTCACATGCTCAGGCTGAGCCTCACCCATGAGTGAATTTATTCCTGGATATCTCACATTTTACACCACTGATTTTACCAAGAGTAGTATACCACATTTGATGGGGTTTAGAGCAGAAGGCAACTAATCTTAGAGGGAAATACATTTATACAAATATAGATATAAGCACACAAGGCTCAACCTTTAACACCATGTTATTAATCTCATATAGAAGGCCTTAATGACTCCTGGGTGAAATACAATCTCCACACACTTTCCTCTAAGAAACCCTTTTTGGGATCATTTTAGCGGATTATTCATAACAAGCAATACAAAATAAATTATTTTGGTTATGCTTTGGGGCCTAGGCTCAGGGTTCAGGATGGAAACATTTGAAATATGATGGTAGGAAGGTGTAATGGTGGTGGGATTGGTGTTCAAATATTAAATGTAATCCAATATTGTGAACAACATTATAAAAATAAAATTATTTTTTTGAAAATGTAGCACTGGGGCTGAAGAGATAGCACAGCGGGTGGGGCGTTTGCCTTGCATGCAGCTGACCCGGGTTCGATTCCCAGCATCCCATATGGTCCTCTGAGCATCGCCAGGAGTAACTCCTGAGTGCAGAGCCAGGAGTAACCCCTGTGCATGGCCGGGTGTGACCCAAAAAGCAAAAAAAAAAGAAATTTAGGACACCAATTGGTGAGGATCAATTTCACTCGAAAGAAGGCAGAGAGATAGCTCAAATTTTGGACTCGAGAGCAGGTTTTGCACGCAGAAGGCCCAGATTTAGGTTTTGGCACTGTGTAGTTCTCTGAGCACCATCAGGAATGACCCCCAGGTGCCAAACTGGAAATGGTCCCTAAACAGCACTGGGCATGGCCCCAAAACTGAAAGAAAAATAATAAATTCCACTGGGTGGTAGAGAGATAGTATAGGGATTAAGGTGCTTTGTCTTGCCTTCAACTGGCCCCAGTCCAATGTCTGCATCACATATGGTTCCCGCAGGACCACCAGGAGTAATCCCTGAGGACAGAAACAGGAGTAAGCTCTGAGCCCAGCTGGGTGTGGTCCCCAAACCAAAAAAAATTCCACTGGGGAGAGCAAACACAGAACAGAGGTAGCTCTGAGCTGAGATTTGATCTGGGACAGAGCTGGCAGTGGATGGACGGCTTTCTGGTCAGCCTCGCTCAGCCTCAGAAGGGCCCTCATGTTTCTCCTTCTGTGGGGAAGGGCTCATTATGTTGGTGCCAGGACTCTGTAGCTTCTTCTGAGAAGGCGTCGCTGAGATGTGCTGGAGTTTTCTGCTGTCAGCTTGGTGCAGGTGCTGCTGATGGCTTTCTGGTGTGTTCTACACAGAGGAGCTGCATGGAGGGTTGGCAATCCTGTCCCAGGGAGCAAGGCCTGCTTAGTGGCTCAAGAGATTTTCTGCTGCCTCTGTGGGGTGGGTGAGGGTAGGCAAGGGTCTCGGGAGAGAGGTGAGCTCAATGCTCCCTTGCTGTGGGGAGGGGGCTCATGTGGAGGGCCACCATCACTGGGCTAGCATGACACCGTGCGAGGTCTAGCCACCGCCAATGGCCTTGCGGTCACTGCCTTCCTGTTTGTGACAGGGTCAGAACCTTCTCCCTTTCTTTTCTTTACCTGCAGGGTGTTTCTTCTTCAGCCCGGCCTCTCTGGAACACTCGGCACCTGGGGACAATCCTTGCAGCAGCTTGGGGGCTCAGCTTCAGAGGGGTTTCCCCTTCTCAGGCCTTTTGGCCTTGGGCTTGTCCCTCTTCACTTGGCCTTCTTGTCTGTAAGTGTCATCTCATCATTGCTGCTTCTCAGCCTTTTCACCCGCCAATTTGCAAGATGGGAAAGAACCCAGACTGCTTTTCTCAAGAAAAAAAAAAGTGTTAGCCTTCTAAATGTGTTAGCAAAAAAATTACCGGAGCCACAGGATGGCTTTTGGTCATTTTTATATTAACTGATGGAAAAATACACAAAATAATAAAAACCAGTCATTATTTTTGTTCCTGTCAGAGGACTTTGCACTTTATTAATTACAGGATCATCTACTATCCTTTGGGGTACAACCTCTTTTAAGGCCTGAGTCACTGTCTCCATGAAATGCTCCTCCCCAAATCCAACAGCAGAGCTTTCATCTTCCTTAGAACTCGCAGAAATTAGTCACCTACGTCTCTGACTTCACAGCAATATGAGAGAGGCCGGGGAGGTAGATGAGCTGTAAAGTCCTTGCAGGCATGAGGTTCTGGATTCAGTCTTTGGCACCACAACAACAATCACACACATAGACAGACAGACAGACAGACAGGACCGCCCCCCCATACACACACTCTGCAAGATATGGGGCCAGGGAGAGAGCTCAAAGAGCTGAAACATATGTGTGAGGCCCTGAGTTCTATTCTTGCACCTCATAACTCCCACAAGCTTGATGTCATGGTAGAAACCTCCCTTTCCACCCACCCCTAAATAAAACAAAAGGACATAGATGTGGCTCCTAGATAGAGCTCTTACTTCACATGTGGGGAGCCTAGGTTTGATCATAGAATCACATGGTCCCCTGAGCACTGCTGGGAGCAATACCCAAGCATAGAGCTGGGAGCAACCCCTGAACACTGCTGGGTGTGGTCCCCCCAAAAATTCAATAAATAAAAATAAAGTGAAATAAAGAGAAAAATACAAGGGATACCAGAACACTGGGTTAATGTTCCTCAAACTTTTATTACAATGCTCAACAGTGATGCTAATATGATGAAACAAAATTTGTTTCTATTGTTTAATTAAGATGGTTACATCATGTTAAAGTTTATAGTATTGATGTCCAAAGTAATTGTACCCACCCCCCTCCAAAGTGTCCATGACCCTTGTTCCTATGTCACCTCTAGTCTTATTTCACCCCTTGCTCGTGCTTGGTTATATATGTGATCCAAGGCTGAGGATTTGTCATTGTTAAGTGTTATCTGTTTTCTTGTTTTGTCTCACTATATTCCATAGATGAGTGAGACCATCTGGGTTTTTTCAATTTCACTTAGCAGGATTCCCTACGGTTCCATTCAAATTATAGTGAATTATATGAGTAAGCAAAATTTGAAAGCAGAGAGTAAATTTGTTACCTTTGTCTGCTCCATTTCAGATCCCTTATCCTAGAGTGTGAAAGCCTGAATCCTGTGAGTTTTCATGAGTGTTAAAGCCCGTTGCTCACCTCTCACTATTAAGACCGAAGACAGCAGACACTTGCTTTCCAGGTTCCTTTATGGGGGGCTTAGACATGTGACCTTGGCTTGGTGAATCAGGCACCATCCTGTCTCTGATTCGGAAACCACAGAGCATGCCCCTTGTAATGTTTTCTGATGGAGTTAGTAGCAACTGCAAGGCCCTGTCGAAATCCAGGGCAATTGGGTAGAAAAGACACCAACCTGGTCCCAACCCTGGTTATGAAGTCCCAAATTCTTAAAACCCATGCAGGACTTTTTGAATAGCTTCTGTGCCTCAGTGTTGGCCACACTTCATTCTGCCTGCTACCCAGCATCCTTTATTCTCAGTCTCCGTCAGTCTCTTCTCCCTTCTTACCATAGATGCTTCAAGCTACCTAACATCCTTTTTGTAAATTCCTCTTCTACCTTAATCACACAAGATCAACCCCTGTTGCACTTCTGAAGAGGTGGGGAAGGGCACACCCTGCAGTGTTCAGGGGATCTTGCAGTGCTGGGGCCTGAAATTGGGGCTTACATTTGCAAAGCCTACAGTCCAGCCCTCTGAGCCATCTTCCCAGCCCTACCTGTTGTATTTGTGTGTGGGGGTGTTGTTTTGGAGGCCACACCTAGCGACGCACAGTCCTTATTCCTGGCGCACTGCACTCAGGTTTGTTCGTGGTGGGCTCGAAGGACCATGTGGGGTGCAGGGGATCAAACCTGGGTCAGCTCCATGCCAGGCAAACATGCTATCCACCGTGCTATCGTCCTGGTCCCCTACCTGTTTTATTTTTTTTCTTTTTGGGTCACACCCAGCAATGTACAGGGGTTACTCCTTGCTCCGCACTCAGGAATTACTCCTGGCGGTGCTCAGGGGACCATATGGGAATCAAACCCAGGTTGGCTGCATGCAAGGCAAATGCCCTACCCACTGTGCTATCACTCCAGCCCCTACCTGTTTTATTTTTAATACCTGATGTACTCATTCAGTCTTGATATCCACTTACTTTTTAATTTTGTTTTATCCACACAGGAATTTGTGAGAAAATCCTGATCCCACAGATCTATGATGTTTTGATTTGACAGGGATGCTTGAACGGAACCCCACAGAGTAGCTCATAAGCAACAGAAACAGATCCTCACAGTTCTGGAGACCAGATGTTCTCAACAGGCATCAGCATGGCTGTATCTAGGCCACTTCCTAATGTAGACATCTATGATGTCCTCTCTAGGGAGATCTCCGACGGCCTTTACTAAAGACTCTGAGCCCAAACATCAGGACTCCACTCTCATGACCTAATCCCCTCCCAAAGTCCCCAGCCTCACCTTTCCTTTTCCTTAGAGGTTAGGATTTCAACATAAGAATTTGGAAGGATGCAAATAATCAGAGCACAGTCAAGGGGTATAGAAAATAGTGAGCAGGAGAGGGAGTACAGGAGTTCAGACGCTCTCCTCGCACACTACCAACGTGTGGTCCCCTGAGCATGGTCAGGAGTGGCCCTTGAGCACAAGGCCAGGAGTAAACCCTGAGCACTGCCAGTCATGGCACAAAAGCCGAAACCAAATCAGTAAAGAGAAAGAATAGTAGTAGACACTTCTTCATAATCCCCACTGTGTGTATGCCAGGCCCTGTTCTATTTTAGGTCTATTAACTGACTTCATGAAACATTTACATTGGGGCCATTGTTAACATTCCCCTTTTATTTACTTTTAAATTATTATTGTTTTTGTTTGGGGGTTATTCCCCCCAAAATTGAATTTACATAAAAGCAAAACAAAAACCCCAAACACCAAAGTTCTACACTGGTAAGGCATGTTATGGCATGTAGGAGTCAACTGGAATGACTCCCAGTAGGTCCCTTAGAATAATTTGTGAGATAAAATTATGTATAATTAGATCACAACCCAAAGTGTAGAAGAAATATCCACAAATACACATTTCATACTTTTTTTTTTATTTGGGGGCCATTCTCAGCTATGCTCAAAGCTTACTCCTGGCTCTGAACTCAGGGATCACTCCTGGCAGTACTCAGGAGACCCTATGGAGTATTAGGGATTGAACCCTGGTGAATTGCACTCAATGCAAGCAACCTACCTGCTGCATTATCGCTCCAGCCTCCATATCTAAAAAAAAATTATTAGTTTGTTTAGGTCCAGTGAGATATTACTTAGCTTAAGGCACTTGCCTTGCAATTCAGCAACCCTGGGTTCAGTCTCTGGCACTACATATGGTACCCCTTGCACCTTCAGAAGTGACCTCTGAGCCCAGAGTCAGGAATAACTCCTTAGTACCTCTTGGAAAAGCATAAACACCTCCCTAAAAAAAGTGAGAACTTGGGGCTGGAACTAGAATTCAGTGAGGAAGGTGCTTGCCCTGCATGCTGGGTTTGATTTTTAGCATCCCATAATGGTTCCCAGATAGTCTGCCAGGAGTGATCCCTGAGCACAGAGTCAGGAGTAAGCCTGAGCATAGCTGGGGATGCTGCCCAGAGAGAGGGACAGAGACAGAGAGAACTCTAGGGGCTGAGAGCTCAATAAGCTGAGCATATGTTTTGCATGCAGGAACCCTGGGTTGGTCCTTGACACTGCATCGTCCCCTGAACACCACCAGGAGAGTAACCCCTAAATAGAACTAGGAGTAACCCCTAAGGTCCATGGGAATAGCCTGATCTCTTTTACCTTTCCCCTACAAATAAAGAAAAATTGACTTTATTAGCAAGTATTATAAAATGGACTGCTCTCCTACTAAAAATTTAGTTTACCTGCTGATACAACTTAATCCCCTATTAGCCTATTAAGACCTTAGAGTCTTTGTATTTAATGCAGTAACTTTCTTATAGACTAGATACTTTTTGTTTTGTTTTTGGGCCACACCTTGGCAGAGCTCAGGGACAGGCTACTCCCAGTTTAGTGCTTAGGGGTTTCACCCTGCCGAGCTCAAGGGACCATGCAGTGCTAGGGATCAAACCTGGAGGCCCTGCATGCTCCTGCATGCAAAGCATGTGCACCAGCCTATTGAACTCTCTGGCTTAAGAACAGACATTTTAATAGTCGTGTTTGTGAAAATCTGATCTTCACATCAGCATTCTTAATGATGAGTCGCTGAGGACCAGAGAGATAGCTCAAAGGGCTGAGCTCATGATTTGCATGCAGGAGGTCTGGGCTGGACACTCTGTATGGTCCCCAGAGAACCACTGGGCGTGACCCCCAAGCACTGAGCCTGGAGTAGCCCTGAGCACTAAGTTAGATGTGTCCCTGAAACCGAAATTACAAAGCTAAAGCTGGGTCAGAAAGATAGAACAGCAGTTAGGGAACTTGCCTTGAATGTGCCTGACCTGGATTTGATCCCCTATACCCCATATTGTCCTCCAAGCCCAACAAGGGTGATTCCTGAGTGCAGAGCTAGGAGTGAGCCCTGAGCACTTTTAGGTATAATCCAAAAACGAAAAGACCAATGGGGCAGAGCGGTAGTATAGCAGGTAAGGTGTTTGCCTTGCACAAGGCCGAGCTGGGTTGGATCCCTGGCATCCCATATGGTCCCCCAAATATCTCTGAGTGCAGAGCCAGGAGTAACTCCTGAGCATCACTGGGTGTGACTCCAAGAGCAAAAAAAAAAAAAAAAAAGACCAAAACACTAAAGCTGAATACTGAATATCTGAGAATAGTTTGAGCTGCCCTGATAGAGAGACCACAACTAACGAGTTTTACCTCTGTCTCAAAAGCTCTGGATCTTGAAGCTAAAGAGAAAAGTCATCCTCCAAGGCCCAATGGTTGAACAGGGCAATCACTCCCTTCCCCCGTCCCTTGTAGGATGCTCTGCAGGCAACTGTCTGAAGCCGGCACAGCAGTTGTCTTTGCTGTGCATTTGCCTGTTGAGCCCAGGGCCCTCGGCAGCAGCAGGAAGAGCAGAAGGCTGGTCTGAGTGGGACAGCAGATGGCTGCGATGCATCCTCTTGATGCTCAGCTGCCCTGTCCAGCCTGCCAAGCTGTGTGCATATCAAACATCTGAGCTGCAACCCAATGAGATGGGTCATGATTCCAAATCACTTGTGGAAGCACATGGCTAATCCTTAGGTAGCCAGTGACAAGTGCTTTAAAAACTCACTTAAATCCAGTCGGGGTGGGTGAGGGGCAAGGAACACCCCCCTCCACGTGTTTTCTCCACTTGGTGCCCAGATCAGGCTATCTTGAAGGCAGCTGGCCATTTGTCCAGACCCCAAAGCTTATCCTATTTTCTATACTTTTGGTTGTATGTGGGTTTTTTTGTTGTTTTGGCTTTTTTTGTTGTTTTTTTGGTTTTTTTTTTTCTTTTTGAATCACATCAGTGATGCTCAGGGGTTAGTCTTGACTCTGCACTCAGGAATTACTCCTGGTGGTGCTCAGGGCACCATATGGGATGCTGGGGGCCCGAACCTGGGTTGGCCGTGTGCAAGGCAAATGCCCTATTTGCTGTACTACCATTCCGGCCCCCTGCTTTCTATACTTTTGGAAAGAATGTGATGTTTCCATATAGAGTTTGTTTGGACTGAGGGTGAGGAGGGGAAAGGTTGTTTAACAAGTAGGTTTGGAGACTGAGGAATCATGCATGCTGGCATTTTTCTTCTGGCGTGGAACTGGGGGGCTTCTAGGTCAACCTGCTTCGTGAGATCTCTCTGTTCTATGTCCCTGTCCTGGCTCAGGATTAGAGGCCAATAGTTTCCTACAGTTGTTTCTTTGTCCTGAAACACGAGACCGTCAGCTCCCTGAGGTCATCTGCATTGTTCTATAGCATTTCCATGCTTGAACATGCTGGTCTCTGGGCACACCCCTCACCCCCTACGACTGCCACTCCCCCTTCAACCCTGGGCTGCTTGACCTGGCTCTTCACTCTTGGTCACTTACTGCCCCCTCCTGCTACAGCTGCGCCGTCTACTGCCCAGGCCACCAGTGACTTGGACGCTGTGAAATTTAATAGGTTTATTTCTTTCCCCAAGGAAGCTGACTCCTCAGGAGCACTGGACCAGGGCACCCCTCTCCCTCAGCCTCCTTAGCAGGCTGGTAGGTGTGGGGCCGTGAATTCCAGGCACTACCCTATGAGTTGAAGTGTAACCTCGGTGGCATTGTTAATCTAGATTCCTGGTCCCACTGCAGATGCTCCCCTCGGCGAGCACTGTGATCAAGTGCGGGCAGGCCCCGGTCATTGAGACAGCAGTGAAGGGTGGTGGGCAGCTCTGGGCCTGGTCTTCTGCAGTTTCCCTGGCACAGCAGTTAGGTACGTGAGCATCACCACACACACACACACACACACACACACACACACACACTCACAGGGGTGCAGCCTCAGGCCCTGCCTCTAAAAAATAAGTGTGAGTGCCACAGCTAGAAAGTGCGACCTCTGATGAGTACCAAGAGAGCATCACAACTGTAACATGTGTGTCCCGGCGAGGAGGCCCACAGTGAGCAGGTGTGTGGCACAATTAAAGAGGTGCCAACCTCAGGGAGCATCGTGGCCTAGTGTACAAGTATCACAGCCTGATGCATGACCTCCAGCAAGTACTACAGCAAAGAACATGAGAGCAGCATGGATAGGGGTCTGTGCAACTTCCCCCAAATGATCATTGCATTAACATGGACAATGAAGAGAAGGGGAAGGAAAGAGGGTAGGGTGTTTGCCTTGTGTGCGGCTTGCATGACCTGGGTTCTATCTCCGGCATCCCATATGGTTTCCCACACACGCTAGCAGCAACTGCTGAGTGTAGAGCCAGGAGTAACCCCTGAACCTTGGTGGGTGTGACCCAAAAAGCCAAGAAAAAAGAAAAAAAATATGGCAAAGCGATGGCTCAAGGACTGAAGTACCTGCTCTGCCTACAGAAAACCCAGGTTTTGTCCCCAGCACATCATGGTTCTCTGTAGAAAAATACACAAGCAAATGTTTTTTTTTTCTTTTTTGGGTCACACCCGGCGATGCACAGGGGTTACTTCTGGCTCTGCACTTAGGAGTTACTCCTGGCGGTGCTCAGGGGACCATATGGGATGCTGGGAACCGAACCTGGGTCGGCCGCATGCAAGGCACACACCCTACCCGCTGTGCTATCTCTCCAGCCCCGCAAATGTATTTTTAAACTCTGAAAATAAGAGGGAAGGATTTTAGATGCATTTCGCTTTTCCTTTGAAGATGATCAGGTAACCCAAACCGTTAAAGAGGAAAAGTTTCTCTGTAGAGTCAGAGTCCAGCAAAGAAATGAAGCAAAATAATAGAATTAGAACATCACAGTTTTACAAATGCTAGGGAAATAATCAATTTAGGCCACGACTGTCAACAGCTGTGAACCTCTCAGAAGGGGATAGGGAGCTATTATGCGGACACAATGCCTCTTGTGAAGTGGTTGGAGTTTCAAGATAAAATACAGCATGCCTGCTAACATTTTATTTTCAAATAAAGAGCAAATAATATATAGGTGTATATCCCAAATAGTTCACAAGGCATTCTAAAATGTAGTCAATATTTATTTGAAATTCAAATTTAACTGAGAAGCCTATGTTTTAATTTCAGCAGGTAGGGCTTGCACAGGGTCGAACTAGATTCAATCCCCAGAAGCTAATATGGTCCCCGAGCACTGCCAGGAGTAATTTCTGAGGGCAGAGTCAGGAGTAACACCTGAGCATCGCTGAGTGTGGCCCCAAAACAAAACAAAACAAAACAAAAACAAAGATTCTGTTGGTCTGAGTCTCCTTTTCACGAGCTCCTCAAGAGTAGAGAATTTCTGCCCCTCCCTGACAGGCACCTGTGACTCCAGACATGCCTGGTAATGAATGTATGAACAGACAGACAAAACCCCTGCACCCTTTATAGAGGGACTGGTCATCTTCTAATAGAAGAAACTATGATTATTACAAACAAAATATGTTCCTTAGATAGACAGTTGCACTGTCCTCTCGTTGTTCATCAGTTTGCTGGAGCAAGCCCAGTAACATCTCCATTGTGAGCCTTGTTGTTACTGTGTTTGGCATATCGAATACATCACGGGTTGCTTGCCAGGCTTTGCCGTGGGGGCGAGATACTCTAGGTAGCTTGACGGGCTCTCCAAGAGGGGCGGAGGAATCAAACCCGGGTCAGCAGGGTCAGCTGTGTGCAAGGCAAAGGCCTTACCTGCTGTGCCATCGCTCCAGCCCCAATAGACCGTTATCTCAGGAAACTGAAGCAAAGCATTTTCCGACTCCATAGTCAGAAACACATTCATGTGTTTCTTTTTCCAGTCCTCGATAATCAAAGCCAGGGCCTCCCGCATAGGCAGGGTTTGCTCTGTCACGGAGCCCCCGCCCCCCAGAAAGAATATTTTAGGTCAGCCACGAGGGTGAGTGAGGCAGAGCTTGGGAGTTGGACTCGACAGCCCGACAGTTCCTCTAAACGGAAAAGCCTGGGTGGCTCCTGGTCTGCACAGGCTGTTTTGAGTTTGCAAACATGTGCTGTGCGTGGGCCTCATGGCATTTTCTGGCAGCTGCACGAGGATCATGTCACAAGTCCACAGAGACCTGGGAAGAAAACCCTGGACAAATTAGGAAAAATAATGAAAGCCAAGCCAACTCTCACCCGGGAAAGTGCTAGCTGCTCAGAGAGACCCGAGCCTCATGTGAGCTCACCTCATTGCACCAGCATCATCACAGGAAAGGAAGAAGACATGGTCCTTCTCCAGAGCAAAGGGAAGACAAAGGAAAATGCCAATAGCAAAGGCCGTGGCGCTGAGCCCTTGGTCTGAGTCACAGTGGGTTATCAGACTGTGATGCCGCAGACCCTTATTCAATATCTAAAGAGCACTTTCTTCTGCAGAACCTTCTTAGGAGTTAGGCAAAAGGCCCTCTGGAACTGCTATAAAAACATTTTGAGAGTTTTGTTTTTTGTTTTTGGCTGGAGGCACACCCAGCAATGCTCAGGGGTTACCCCTGGCTCTGCACTCAGGAATTACTCCTGGCAGTGCTCAGGGAACCGTATGGGATGTCAGGGATTGAATCCAGGTTGGCCGTGTGCAAGGCAAGCACCTTTCCCTCTCTACTATCACTCTGGCCCCTTGCAGAGGCTTTTAAGGAGAAACAATAAGTCTTTTTATTATTTATTTGTTTATTTATTACTTTTTTACTTTTTGGGTCACACCCGGCATTGCACAGGGGTTACTCCTGGCTCATGCACTCAGGAATTACTCCTGGTGGTGCTCGGGGACCATATGGGATGCTGGGGATCGAACCTGGGTCGGCCACTTGCAAGGCAAACGCCCTACCCACTGTGCTATCACTCCAGCCCAAGTCTTTTTTCTTTTTGCTCCAGCTAAGTCATGCACTTCATTCTTCAGATCTGGCTCTGGAGGTCACTGGGTCCTTGAAAGGAGGTTTGTTGCCTCTGAGTTGGAGATGCTGTTGGTTAGCAGGATATTTCTCAGCGAGGAGGCCTGGAAAGGTTGAGTGGCACGAAACATCACGCTGTCTGTCCACACTGACACATCATGTGCAGGAAGGGTTTGAGAATGAATGAATGAATGGATGGATGGATGAATGATAAAGAGGGGCAATGGGAGTATAAGTAGTGTGATGTGTGTGAGAGGAGCCCAATGCCGGTCGTTTTCTGCCAGACCTCAAAATGCCTTTCCAAGTGTTTGTCCAGGAGGCTGAGGCCACTACATTGGAGTGTGGGTAATCAGGGCTACCAGACCGCCAGGAGAGCCTGCACTGTCCGGTCTTTCCGGAGGTCCAGGACATTTGAAACACATACACGGAAATGCTGAAATTCAGCATTTCCTGGGCCTAGCACGATAGCATAGTGAGTAGGGCATTTGCCTTGCATGTGGCCGACCTGGATTTGATCCCCGACATCCCATATGGTCCTTGGAGCACTACCAGGAGTAATTTCTAGTGCAGTGCGAGGAGTGAGCATAGCTGGGTGTGATCCCAAAAACAAAAAGAAAGAAAAGAAAAGAAATTCAATCCTTCCTTCACATAAAGATAAAAAATACAGGATTTTGTGAAGCTATTAAAACTGGGATGTTAGGGGGGCCAGAGTGATAGTATAGTGGGTAGGACATTTGCCTTGCACATGGTTAACCCGATTTTAGTGAGTTTAATTCCTGGCATCCTATATGGTTCCCCAGGTACCATCAGGAGTAAGTCCTGAGTGCAGAGCCAGGAATAACCCCCTGCTAGGTGTGACCCAAAAAGCCAAAATACTAGTAATAATGATATATTTTTAAAAATAAAATAAAACTGGGAGGCTGGGGTTGGAGTAATAGTTCAGTAGGTAAGGTGTTTGCCTTGCACGTGACTGACCCAAGTTCAATCCCCAGCACCCCATATGGTCCTCCAAGCCTGCCAGGTGTAATTCATGAGCACAAAGCCAGGAGTAAGCCCCGAGCACTGCCAGGTGTGACCCAAGCCCATCCCCACCCCCCAAAAAAATCGAGAGGTTTTAGAGGTTATATTATTAGCTTCTTAGGGCTTCCATGACAAAGTAACACAGATTTGGTGGATGAAACAACATATTTATTATATGATGATGATGATATGAATAATAGTAATAACATTGTCACACAGTTTTGGAGGCTAGAAGTACAAAATCAAGGTGTCAAGGGAGTTAGTTAAGGGGCTGGGATGATGACTTATCAGGCTGAGTGCCTGAGGCTGGAGCACGCAGGTATCCCGGGTTTCAGCCCTGGCACTACATAGTCCCCTGAGCACTGAGACTGGAGTAGCCCCAGCACCAGTAGGTGTGGCCCCCAAACAGACAAAATAAAACAAAGTCTTGCTTCCTCTGAACTTTCTGAACTTCGAGAGTCTGTCTGGCTCTCCCAAGTTTCTTTTGTCTTGCAGGCAATCCCTCACATTCCTTGACTTGAGACTGCAGAACTCCCATTCCTGCCTTAGCCCATGTGCTATCCTCTTAGGATCCCTAAACACACAAGGTTCAAGCCCAGGTCATATTCTGAGGTCCTGGAGCTAAGATTTCAGTCTATCTTCTGAGAGGAACACAATTGAATTCATAATCAAATGGGAGGGTGCAGAGGTAGTACAGCAGGTGGGGTGCTTGCATTAGAGCTGACACGGGTTCAATCCCCAGCCCCTCAGAGGGTCCCCCCCAAGCACTGCCAGGAGTGATCCCTCAGCACAGAGTAAACCCTGAGCATTTCTGGGTGTAGCCCCCCAAAACAAACAAACAAAGCCCCATAGTTGAATTGGGGAATTGTGGGGAGCATGTTATAATTTAAACAGGGCCCAGAGAGGAGCTGGTAATGAGCTTGTCCTGTACGTTACCAACACAGATTCAGTCTCTAACATCTTGTATGGTCCCCTGGGCCCTGCCAGGAGTGAGCTAGGACTAAGTCCCAAGCATCACTGGACGTGTCCCCAAATCACACCAACCAAATAAATAAATAACATCAGGACCGTGCAGACTAGCTCTGGGGATGTCTGATTCCTTCTGAGTCCCTGGGTTGCCACCGGTCAGGATTTTCCCACTGAGAAGAGATGTGTTGACAGGCATGGGCCCCTCGACCTGTGGGTGTCTCTTTGGTTTGTTCCTCACTCCTCCCTCGGCACTTTGAGCGTGGGCCAAGCTACACCCCTCACCACCCAGGGCTCCGAAGCTTGAGCCTGCCTGTAGAAGAGGAGACAGGGCCAGGAAGCTGGCTCAAAGGGGCTGTGCCTGCTTCACATGCAGGAGACCCAGGATTCATCCCCAGGACTGAGCACCGCAGGAATCAACCTCTGGGCACTGAGCCAGGAGTCTTCCCTGAGCTTCGCCAGGCATCTGCCACCCATCCTTCGCCCCTGCAGAAACAACACAAACACCACATTGACAGTGAGCGAGCACAGGCCTGGCATGTGTGAGGTCCTGGGGTTTGAGCCCTAGCCTCTCTCTCACACACCCAAGCTATAAAAGAGCAGCCTATCCTTTAATTTATCTATTTGGGCCACTTCTAGTTTGTGCATTTGCTCTCCGCGCTTGACGGAGATACGATTTACATGGCATACACACCCCACCCCCCCCGCTTTAAAACCTTCAATTCAGCGGTTTTAGTACATGCTCAGAATCGCGCAGCCGTCATCACTACCTAATTCCAAAATATTTTCCACTCCTCAAAAGAAACCCCACACCTATTAGCGGCCCCTCCCTGTTCCTCCACTCCTACCCGGGGCCCCCGCAGCCGCTAACCTCCTCTCTGTCTCCAGGGATCGCTTCTTCCAGACATGTCATCTTCAGGACATGAAATTACACACTACGTGGCGTTTGGGGTCTGGCTTCCCTCCCTGGCACAGGGCTGGCAGGGTCCGTCTGCGCCTCGGCGGCCTCGAGCGCCCCTCCTCCCCCGGGAGAGTCAGAGTCCGTTCCAGGAACACGTTTCACTCACCCGTCCGTGGGCTGTGGACACTGGGCTGTTTTCATTTCGGGGCTATGCTGAGCAAGGCTGCTAGGAACATTCATGTACAAGTTTTTATGTGAATATGCTTGAAAAAAAAATTCCCTCTTGGGAATGTACCCAGGAGAGGTATTACTGGATCAGAGGTGTTGGTTGAACGTCTTTGAAGAACTGCCAGACATTTTAAAAGAGCTCAGACTTTTTTTTTTTTAATCAGCGTGAGATACACAGTTGCAAAGTTGTTCATGGTTGTGTTTCAGCCATATAATGTCCCAACATTGTCCCTTCACCAGTGCACATTTCCTACCATCAGTGTCCTAATTATCCCAGTTCCTCCAGCCTGCCTCTTTTCTGTCTCTCTGTCTCCCTGTCTGTCTCTGTCTCTGTCTCTCTGTCTCTGGCTCTCTGTCTCTGTCTGTCTCTCTCTCTCTCCCCCCCTCCTACTGTTTGCAACATTGTTCCTGAAAAGTTCTCACCTATACCTCCTTTCATCTCTCAGTTCTTGTCCAGAGTGATCATTTCAATTACAATTGTACTTACTTGTTTTGTTTATTTATAGGAGCCACACCCAGTGGTATTGTACAAAGGTGGGAGTGGGTAGTGTGATGGGTCAACCCAAGAACCTTGGGCCATGCTGGGAACTCGATGTACCTCTGAAGGTAGCTATCTCCCCAGCCCTGAAGATCTGTGCTTGGTTTTGGTTTTAGTTTTGGTTTTGGTTTGGGGATCACAACTGGTGTCCTCTGAGGTTACTCCTGGCTCTGTACTGTACTCAGGGGTCACTGCTGACAGTGGTCAGGGGACCAGGTGGTAACTTGGGCCTCCATACATAGCACATACTTGGTGCATTGAACTGCCTCCCCACCATATCTTTTATTTTTTAAATTTTAAACATCATAGTGGGTATGAAGTGTTAGCTTGATTAATTTCCCCTGCTAGCTAATGATGTTAAGTATCTTTTTGTGTGCTTATCTACCATTGTATATAATTGTTTCACCCACTTTAAAACTGGTTTGTCTTTTTATTGAATTGTGAGGGTTTTTTGGGGGGGAAACTGAGGGGATTTGTTTGTCTGGGTCACATCCAGCAGTGCTGAGGGTTTCCTCTTAGCTCTGTGCTCAGAAATCACTTCTGGTAGTGCTTAGGAGACTATATGTACTACTGGGGATCAAGCTGGGGTTGGCTGAATGCAAGGTAAGCACTTAACCTCATACAGGGGTGTAGTGTATCTCTCTAACCCCTGAATTGTAGGGATTTTTGTTGTTGTTGTTTTTGCTTTGTTTGTTTTGGGAGGACACAACTGGCTGTGCTCAGGGCTTCATCTTGGTTTTGCACTCAGGGATCACTCCTGACAGGGTTGAGGGACATCATAATGATTCCAGGGAATGAACTCAGGTCAGCTGCATGCAAGACAAGCATCCTACCTGCTGTAGTACCAGCCCTAAATTGTGTTTTTATATATTCTGTCTCCAAGTCCTTTACCACACATATGACTTGCAATTTTTTTTTACTTCTATGAGTTGTCTTAATTTTCTTTCTTTTCTTAAATTCTTTTTTTAAAAAAAACTTTTTAATTTAATCACTGTGGGATAGACCCTTACAAAGCTGTTCATGATTGGATTTCAGTCATACAGTATTCCAACACCCATCCCTCCACCAGTGTACA
>JAOXYA010412672.1:0-17632 GCA_028565675.1 Sorex palustris
TCTCTCTCTCTCTCTCTCTCTCTCTCTCTCTCTCTCTATCTCTCTCTCTCTCCCTTTTCATCCTCCCCCCCCCCGCTGTAACTCCAGACAGGATCCAAGAAGGAGCTTTTACAATTTCCTTTCTGGATTTTATGGAGACTGACTTTACCCTTCTGCGCTCAATCTTTAAAGCACTGCATCCACCTTAAAAAGGGTGTGGGAAGGGGCGTGGTGCCAGCTTCTACTGAGATCATATTCTTTCTGAGAGGACCTCACTCCCAAAGGCCACCCTCAAAGCCACTGGTTCTGTCATTAAGTGAGGATGGTGTGCATTAATGGGGACACCTTCAGGTTTGTGTTTTCCTTGGTTACTGAATTCTTATCCAGTGATGTCTTGCTTTGATGTTACCCACAATCGTAAGAGCAAGACTGTGGAAGAGCATAAGGAGGACAGAATGGTTTTATGTTTGTTCAATCAAGTCGTGGAAAAACTTAGACATTTCATGCTTAATGATGGGATTCAGTGGTAGAGCACTAGCCTTACATGTTCAATACCCTGCACGCAAAAAGAAAAAAGAGAAATGTCAAAACTTATTCCTATCATTCTTGTTCCACACCATGATTCTTGTCCTGTTTACATACCACCTCTTCTTTCCTTTTGTGTTTTCTCTAGGAAAGTCATTTTTTTTAATCTAAACTTAATTAATTTTAAGGGTGATATAAATATCGTGACCTTAAGTGACAAGCTTGTCATACTTACCATGCATAGATTAATAGATGTATATATTTTTGAAACCAAAACTAAGCACAATGATCTTCAGCAGTGTTCCTAAACCCTAACCTGCCCAAACTGCATGTCCTCTCCGTTACAAAGTCTGAAGGAAGTTGTGCAGCCAAGAATCAAGTGTTGGGGTGGGGGGCGGCGGAGTAATAGTACATTGAGTAGGGCATTTGCCTTGCATGCAGCCCACCCGGGTTTGATCTCTGGCCTCTCATATGGTTCCTAGAGCACTGCCAGGAATTATTCCTAGGTGCAGAACTGGGACTGACCCCTGAGCATCACTGGATGTGACCACCCCCTCCCGCCCAAAAAAAAAAACACCCAAGCGTTTCTCCTGGAGGGTATCAGGAGTTGGAGAGAAAGTTGAAGGTGCTGTGCTGGGACTTCTTTCATTGCCCCGATACTGGTACCATCCAGTCATTTCCCCAGAGCCTGTACACACACACACACACACACACACACACACACACACCCCACCCCCACCTCCCCTTCCGACCCCAGCTAGGCTCAGTTCTCTTCTATGCTCCCCGGAACCGCACAGGGTTAAGTGGGCCTTCTGGAAGGCAGCGCTCCTGTCGCACACACAGCTGGGCCAGGCCAGGGCGCTCGCGCTGGTGCCTCTATCTGCCTCTTTGTTTCCTTACAGTGGAATTTTCCGCCTGCCAACCGGGCTCTGCGCTTTGAAAAGAAGCTAATTGGACAGAAGGGAGCTTTTCATCTTCCGCTGTCTTCAGTGCTCTTGGGGAAGTGGTGACCCCTTTGAAGGGTCACCCAGGACCCACCTCTGCAAGGCTGCTTTTCTGCCTTCATAGTGCGGGCGGTGGGTATGCAGTGGGGTAGCTCCAACCTGGAGGGGCTGGAGTCCAGTGCCTTGGCGGCCTCGCAGCAATGCTGTGAACTAGCCCACACACGTGCTGTGTCTTTAAACCTGATTAAAGCATACAGAAGTGGTATTCTTTTTTTATTTTTCTTTTTGGGTCACACCCAGCAATGCACAGGGGTTATTCCTGGCTTTGCACTCAGGAGTTACTCCTGGTGGTGCTCAGGGGACCACATGGGATGCTGGGAATTGAACCCCTGTTGGCCGCGTGCAAGGCAAATACCCTATCCGCTATACTATGGCTCCAGCCCCAGAAGTGGTATTCTTTTTTTTTTTTTTTAAAAGGAAGGGGAACAGGAGGGTTGGGCCACACCCTGTTGTGCTCAGGGCTTGCTCCTGATTTCTGGGATGAAACCTGGGTCAGCTATGTGCAAGGCAAATTCTTTATACTCATTATACTATCTCTCCAGCCCCAGAGGTGGCATTCTTCAGAGGTCAATTCTACCTGCTCCATGCTTAAACCCAGCTCTGTGAGGCAGATTCCCCAGCACTCAGCTTCCCTGGTCATCATGGAGAAGACTTTCAGATCTAAATGTTGGGATAGTTTTAAGATTCAGGAGCGATAGCACAGCGGTAGGGCGTTTGCTTTGCACGCAGTCAACATGGCTGACCCGAGTTCGATTCCTCCTCCCCTCTTGGAGAGCCCGACAAGCTACCGAGAGTATCTCGCCCGCACGGCAGAGCCTGGCAAGCTCCCCGTGATGTAGTCAATATGCCAAACACAGTAACAACAAAGTCTCGCGATGGAGACGTTACTGGGCCTGCTCAAGCAAATTGGTGAACAACGGGAGGACTGTGACCATGACCGTGATGCACATTTTATAATTCTTCTTACTCAACTACTTGAAAAGTGAGAAACATTCTTTGTTCAAGTGCTTTATAAACAAAAAGCAGTAGGAGGTTGTATATGGGATGTGAGGTATATAAAGCTAGATCTTGATTGAAGACTATAGCCAACCAATGACTTAGCAATGAAAGTAAAAGTATTTTAAAATCAAATATTTACTCTTTCATACCCTGTTGATGATACTGTCTAGGTATGAGTGGTAAGACTGCTGCTGTCTTACAACAGCAGTGTGTACCCAAATTGTATAGCTCTAATTTTCCCAAAGATGAGCATTTAAGTTTACTGATAACCATCTGAAAACACATTAGTCTAGTTATCATGAGAGCAAATTCATGCATATCTCCATCAGCCCCAAAATTCTAAGTGAAACAATCTGGATTTCCAAAAAATAGTCATGCTTCAAATGTTATTCAATATTTAATTTCTATCTTCCTGGAGGACACTGTAAACAACAAGGTTTTGCCCTATTCCTCTGTTTCTATACTAAGTGGATTGAATGATAGCTTCAAAACTATACATTCATGTCTCAATTCTTAGACTCTTTGCATATAAAATTACTTGGAGAAGGGGTCTTTCCAGATAAAATATTTTTTTTCTTTTTGGGTCACACCCAGCGATACACAGGGGTTACTCCTGACTCTGCACTTAAGAATTATTCCTGGCAGTGCTCAGAGGACCATATGGGATGCTGGGAATCGAATCCAGTTAGCCACATTCAAGGCATGCTGTGCTATCGCTCCAACCCCACTTTTATATTCTTCTTTATGAAAGGATCATATTACACTCAATGCCAAAAGCACCCACACGTTTCCTGACAAAAGTAGTAAGACTCAGGTAAGGATGGAGATTGTGTATCCACAAATCATAAATCAAGGAATACTAATAGTCACCAGAAGTAGGAACGAGGCAAGGCATACATCTGCCCTACCATTTGGCGAGGCAGTCTGAAAGTGTCAGCACCCTGGTTGTTGCTCTCTGGCCACAGAACTAAGAAAATAAATTTCTATTATTTTAATTTACCAATATTGTGGCAATTTGTTACAGCATCTATGGAAATCTAGCCCAGCTATTTAATTTACTCTTTTAATAGTAATAAAGAATTAGGGGCCAGATTGATAGTACAGAGGCTAGGACATTAGCCTTGTCCATGGCCAACCTGGATCTTATATGGTTCCCTGAGCACGCCAGGAGTGATTCCTGAGGGCAGAGCCAGGACTAACCCCTGAGCATTACCGGATGTGACCCCAAAACAAAAATAAACAACAACAACAACAAAATTAAAGAATTAGACTCTACGGTTTGAAGGAACCTGGGATCAGTTTGAAGGAACCTGGTATGGTTGGTGGAGGGATGGAATCACAGGTTGTTAGAGGTTGAAACACTGATGCCTGAAACCTTCTAAATTTTTTTAATCCTGAAAATAAAATAATTGTACTTCATAATTCTAAAACATCACCACTATGATTTTGTATCAATGACATTAATGATGTGGTACTTATAAACAATACAGTGAAGAATTGTCAAAATGGTGTAGGTGGGTGATTTAAAAGAACAGCTTTTGACATCAACATATTTTTTAATTAAGCAGAGTTCATAAAGTATTGAGAAATGCTTTTGAGTATTTTAAAGTATTGAGCAAGTGAAGTCTATCACCATAGTAATATCAATACATCTCCCATCTTGAAATTTAAGATTCTGTATGTTTTTATCAATTATTTTCTACAAGTCATAGAGAGAGTCTCCATGCACTAGAAGGTCAATTGTGTTGGGAATGATGGAGTGAATTTTATAAGACACCATAGTTTGACATTTTTATTACTCCTGTCTTTTTGCTTAAGGTGTATTTCTTGTCTGAGAGCTTTCTAAATCTCTTCCTTTTGACCAGAACTGACATTCTGAGTGTATAAAATTTTCTGGAGTGTATAAAATCCACCTTGGAGCCTAGAACAGACTTAAAAAAGAAATACTGTTAATTATTTAAAGGCCATAGGAGTTTAAACATGTCTTATTTGTTACACTGCTAAGAAATTTGGGCTTAGATATTTAGGAATTTCAATAAATCAAGAAGCTTAAATTTCTCAGATTTAGTTTTTACTTTAAAAAGTATCTTCTTTCTTATATAGGAAATAAATAGCTACTGCCTCTTTTGTAATTGCTGCTGCTATTAACAATAAATTAAGTGTAAAATAAGGATTTAAAAAACAATGCCAAAGAACTTTTTTATATAATTTTCAGAGAGGATATCATCCATTTACAGTTTTTAAGCTTAATTTGACCCAAGCTATCATTGTGGAAAACTCTAGAATTTTTCTATAGTGTCAAATATAGAATCATATTCATGCTAATTTTACAGTTAGATAGTTCAGGCTAATATCTTTTTATCATTGTTATTTTTCTTTAAGTTCTGTTTTTATAGAACATGACCTTTGCCTATATAATCCATTTATCTGGGTGAAATTTCTTTTTTGAGAAAACATTTCTACCTTGAAAATTAGTGCATTAATCAGTCGATTTCCAAACCAAGAAATAAAATTAATTAATGAAACTAAAATAGTTATTGAGGTAGTGAGAGAGTGGAGTTCCAGGTGAATTTAGTTGATCACTTTCAATCTAGCCAATCAAAACAGATAATCGAATTGCTGGGGATAGGGTATAGCAGCAGATAAAAGGAGGCCCCACTAGACACATGCTTCAAAGGCCCAGCCAGGAGCGGAATACTGGCAGGGCTCAGGCACTCAGAAAGTTAAGATTTAGGAGTCTCATCCACATGGATCCCATAGGAATGCCCCAAACACTGCCAGGTCTGGCCCCAAACAAAATTCAAACCCAAAAATTGTTTCTTATTACATTAAGATATAACATCTACAATAAATTTATATTTGAATTACACTTGAGATTTGAATTACACTTCCAGCATGTAGGCGTTACACCCACCAACTGCCCCGGGCGCCGTGTAATCCCATCAATGGCCAAGATCCAGAGACTATAAAACCCTGCTCCTGGAAGAGAACAGTGCAGTCTTCTGCACTGGCACCTGGCTGTCCTCACTGGGGCCCCTTGGAGGAGGGCAGGTTGAGTTTCTCTCCCCACCCCGAGCAGAGCCCCAGCAGCTGAAGATCTCTGGTTCCAGCCATAGCCATGCTTAAGACCACTCTATACACATTCGGACGAGCCTCGGGCATGAAGGAACCAGCAGAGGAACCCAGGTGTGGGACCCAGGGCATAGATCTCCAAGCCTGCTCTGATTGGGACTGGGCCTCCTCCACCCAGATCCCCCATCTTCCAGTATGTAGACGTTATACCCACCAACTGCCCCCGTGTAATCTCATCAACAGCCAAGGCACAGAGACTCTAAAACCCAGCTCCCAGAAGCTAGACATCTTATTATCTAGTTCTTACTCTGGAGAACCTGGCAGGCTACCAAAATTATCCTGCCCACATGGCAGAGTCTTGAAAACTCCCCGTGGTGTATTTAATATGCAAAAAAAAACAAGTAACAACGATGGGTCTCATTCTCCTGACCATTAAAGAGTCTCAAAAGTGGCACTTTCTAAAATCTCAGTGCTAGGATGAAGGAGACGTTACTGGTGCCTGCTCGAGGCAGTAGATGAACAACAGGATGACAGTGATACAGTGATACACTTGAGAAACATCCTCAACTCATTCCAATTTCCACAGAAATATAGAGGGACATGATAGCAGACTCAAGAATAGAGCCAGAATACCACTGACATTTAAATAATAATGTCAATATACACCCATTATAATACAGTGCAAAACATACACTTTCATATTTCTGAGTTTTTCTTCAAAGCTATCAAGTTGCATGGTTTTGGGTGTAAAGGCAAGTAACTTCCAGAGAATGCTAAGCACATCATCACTGGGTGTTTCATGTGAGCCTTCTTTGAACTGGAAATACAATAATTTTAAAATACTTTCCATGAGATTGGAAATGAAAGAGTGACAATAGGCATAAAATTAATTTTTTCCATTTCATGGATTTGTCACCTCCAGGTTGAATTATACAAATTTCCATTTGTAGGTAAAAAAATAAAATACAAGCAATGATACATGATTTACACATATAAATGAATGAATAAATCAAACCAGTTAGCCTCCCTCCCCCCCCTTTTTTTTTTTTGGTTACAATTAAATACCGAACAAGAATATACAATCTCAGGGTAAACATTCTTCATTAAGATCTCTATTTTCTTAAAACAGGAAAAAGTATGATAACTTTTTGAAAGGATAAATGTCTCATTTCCATGTAGAAGTCCAGCACTATTTTTTTATTATTTGAGTGAATATCTGTGATTGTGATATAAATTTATGTACATTTCAGCACCTCATAATATGTTGAGTTAGGATTCAGACTCAAATATGAATTCCTTCACAGAAAAATCATCATCAAATAAATATAAGGATATTGAACTGCTTCTATGAATTTGTGAAAAACGTAAATCTGATTTTTACACTTAATCTTTTGAATGCCTTGGTTTATGCAAATAAATATAAAGGGTTGTCTTGACAAAGTAAAGACTCATTCTGCTTCACCACTTTCAGATTCACTGTTCTCATAAAGTTTGGGAACTCTTGTCATTATTTGACTTTAAAATAGCAACAATATGCCCTATTCCTAATCACAAATGCAAATAAAACTTTAGTCTGAAAAAGTTTGGAAATTTCATCAGACACAGTTTAAATCTTAGTATTGAAAGCCACAAATTTCTTACACAGCAGGCTGCATAGTTGGGAGTGAGGTCTTGTTATTATGTCAGATGCTTTATATCTACTGTATTTCATTTGTTTTCCTGAGCCATATACCTGGTGGAGCTCCAGGGTGATTCCTGGATTTGTACTTGGGGACAGCAACCTGATGTGTTTATGGGACCATATGATGTTGGGGATTGATCTTCAACCTCTAGGAAGCAAAGTATGAGCTCAGCTGGTTGAGTTATCTCTCTAACTCCTTATTTTTTCTTTATGTGAACTATTCCTTTAATTATTTTTTCCAGGTCACACCCAGCGATGCACAGGGGTTACTCCTGGTTCTGTACTCAGGAATTAGTCCTGGTGGTTCTCAGGGGGCCATATGGGATTCTGGGAATCAAACCTGGGTGGGCCCCGTGCAAGGCAAACTCCCTACCCGCTGTGCTATGCTCCAGCCCCTCCTTTAATTCTTAATGTATCAAAATTTCATTTTCAATTTTATGTCTATGACATTTATCTCCCTCCCTTCCTCCCTCCCTCCCTCCGTTCCTTCCTTCCTTCCTTCCTTCCTTCCTTCCTTCCTTCCTTCCTTCCTTCCTTCCTTTCCTTCTTTCTTTTTTGAAGATGCTCCCAAGTAGTGTCCATGGCACTTCAGGGCCTCATGCAATGATTCTCCAGAGGCCATGTGGTAGCAGAGATTGAGTCCAGGCTACACACATGCAAGACTAAGCTCTGCTTGACTCACACCTATACTAACCTAATCCCTGTACTATCTCCCTGATCCCTGTTTAGTTTTTTTAAGTATACTCTATCGCTCATTTCTCATAATTTTGTTGCAGTAGTAGATAGCTCCTAAGATTTTACTATTCTTCTTCATGTGTCATATTCTCCTCAATTTAGGATTTTTTAAATTTTACTAATATCAATCTTCTAATATTGAAAGTTCTATTTGTTACCAAACTATAACATATATATCTGTAAATATAATCATTGAGAAAAGTCTTAATCTTGCTGTTCCTTTTTATTTTCCTATTCCAGTCAAAATTACCATCTACTCCATTTTCCTTCCAGTTAGTTATGGCGCTGTTGGGTTTATTTTGTAATTTAACATGAACAGAAACTGTCAATCAAATACTCTCTCATTTATTTATGGATCAATACGATTGTGCAGTTCAATTGTTCTAAAGTTGCTAGCAAACAAAGAAGTGGTGATGAGTCTTGTATTGTTTGACCCATGTCATAAGCTGTCATGAAAGAAGAGTACTAAAATTATGTTCATGGCATAAAAATAGAAGGGTCTGGAAAGAAAAAAAAGTAAAATCTATCTTTTACATTTTTTTTGAAAAGTTATGTAAAACTTCCCAGGATCTAGGGACAAACACCACATAATAAGGCAAAGGTTACATGATTTGTTTGGTTACATTTGGTTCATAACACTTTGTACCCTCAAGTGGAGGTTTACATAATGACACGGGTAAAGAAGTGGTCAGATAAAATGGACTAATTGTTTATAAAGTTACATTTAATTAATGGCAAAAATTAAAACTCAGCATAAGAAGAAAACTTAGTATTTGTTCCCACCAATCCAAAGTACTATGAAAAAATTAATACCAAGGAACAACTGTGGCCTTGAATTTAATAGCTGGTCATTGTGTTTTCAGTAGCAAAATATTCTACATGTGATTAGTCTTTATGAAGATGATGCAGGCAGCACAAACATCTTGGGTAACATATATAGGACAAGAAAATCTCAAGTTTGCTTAGTTATGAAGGAAGCATAGTCTTTCCTCTCACTTCAGAATTTTTAGATGAAGTCAGTATGTGGTGTGTCGAGTTCCCCCAAGGTTCCATCATTACTGAATTCTCCCATTCAGAGTGGATCTGGGCAAAGATAAACACTATGGAATTGTACTTTTTTATAAAAAATGTGCCACATCCTGTGAGTGAAAACAGAAAAAAAATGAGTTCTGACTAATGCTTTGTGCTCATTAGTAAGTCTTGCTTTCCCACTAGGAGATTGTTAATTGTGATTTTTTTCCCTCATAGATAATGATTCAGTTTTACCAACACAACTTCTGACTCTCAGCTGAAGGTAAAATTTCCCTGTGGCTCAATCAAAGCAGTAGATCTTAAAGTCCCTGAAAGACAAGCTTTCTGAATTTGATCTCTGAGGCAGTAATGTGAAGAGTAAAAATATCACATTTCGAGCAGATAAATGGTGATTCCACTAATTATTTAAATCCAACCTCCAGTTGGCATGCACCAGTATGCTCTAGAGAATCTCCTCAAACTTATTATTTGCAAACTGTGCTCTCTTGCCAAATGGAATTTGAAATGTCTCCATCAATTAGAATTCAAATAAAGGATATCGTTTTCTTTCCCTGATAAATATAGTGTTATCACATTAGTATTTAAATATGAATTTAGATGCCTACCAAGAGGAGATGTCTGATAAAATGGTGGGGAGGAGAAAAAAATGCTGGAAGAAGTTTTGTTTCTTGAAAAATGGTCTGGAACTCGTGACTGGTAGAAGAGGAGGGATGAGAGCATTTACTATTAACTAATATGCAGAGGGAGGAAATGGTGTTAATTTATATAGAATATGGTAAATACCGCCAGCATGTATATGAAGTTTTTTCTTTCTTTAATACATACTGATTTAAATTTTTGACTCTTAAATATTTATTAATTTGGCTTATTTTAGGTGACTAAATTTGGGTCAGGGATAAATAACTGGAAACTTTTCACTGGGTTTCAGGGAAGGCTGCTTTAAGAGAATTAACTAGGAAATGTGGCTTTTTGCTATGAGACAACCTTTAAAATAGCACTCCTTCCCCTCCACTGACATAATCAAGTGTCAGAATTAAATCAATCACCTTTTCATCCCTATCCACCTAATTCTATTATGTGAGTAAGTTTAATATTTTAATTTACACATGTATGTTGGGAGGGGTTGTTTAGCTTTGATTACTGTATACAAAGTTAACCCTGCAAATGTTTAGGAAAACTGGCTCTGAGGAGACTATATCTAAGCTGAGACTTAAGGACAAAAATAGCTGTTCTTAGAAAGAACTGATACAGTTCTATTCACACAGGTAATTTTTACCATAAAGAAAAGGAAAAATAATGAGATGGATTCACAGAAGTGAAAAAAAAGGTCATCTGAGCAATGATGAGAATGCAAAATTTATATTCACCTGGATACCGTTTATGAGGACACTGATGAACTTAGTTAATACACTGATATTAGTGAAAGTATCTTAGTTACTGCAATTTAATACATATAGCATTCATATAGAAACATGATTGGGGATAAACACGTGAGAATTTAGTTGTATTCTCTTTTTTAAAAAATGCATTGGTTTATTTTAAGTTAGGTATAATGATTTACAAAGTTATTCAGAGCTAAGTTTCAGGTGTACAAGTTTTCAACACTTATCCCATCACCAGTATCATTCCATCAATGCTCCCCTTCTCACTTCCACCCCCCACCTGCTTACCTGACAGGCACATTTTTAATTTGGTTATCGTCATTTGGGTCTGCTGCATCCACTTTCGTTGGTCTATAGTTCAGATATATAATTAACTAATACCTTTTTACCACCAGCATGTCTGGATCCCCTAGCCCTGCCCCTTGGTCCCTGCCTATTACCCACCATCCACCTCTTTTTTGTTTGCTCCCATCAGTTTCTTTCTTTCCATGCTTAGTTCTATAGCCCAGGTTCCAGGGTAATCTAGCCATCACCCCTTTGATGCCTTGTTCACTGTTGTCCTGTTATTCTATATACTACAGAGAACTGATTTCTTCCAACATTTGTCTTTCTTCTTCTGATTTACTTCACTAAACATAATATGCTTTCAGTTCCATCCAATTGGAGCAGATTACATGATTTCATTCTGCCTTGCAGCTATCTGTGTAGTATTTCATTGTATATGTATGTTGCAGCTTTATTATCCATTCATTTGTTCTTGGACACCTGAATTAATTCCATGTTCTAGATGTAGAGATAAATGTTGCAAAATAATGGTGTGTGTATGTTCCTTTGAATGAATGGTTTTGTGTCCTGTGAGTACAAAGCAAGTAGGAAAATTGTTTGGTAATATGGGAACTCTATTCTTACTTCTTAAAGACATCACCATACTGTTTCCAAAAGGGTTAAGCCAAACATTTCCACCAGTGTGAATGTACATTTCAATACCATTACCAATAGCCAAGACATGTAACTCACCTTAATGACCATGACACATGACTGGACAGTAACGTTGCGTATCTACTCAATGGAATACTATTCTATTTGAAATATAAGATGAAATATTTTAATAATGTGAATGAAGCTTGAGATTATGGTAAGTGACATAAGTCTAACAAGATAAAGACAGAGCGGATGATTTTAGACAAATGAAAGATAACAATAAAGAATGGTGGAGGTAAGTGGGCACTTGGGTGGCAGGTGTGGTGTTAGAATGTGTGTGCATAACCCTCTAATTAACATTACTATAAATCACAGTGCCTGTACAAAACATGGAAAAAGTCAAGTAGGTTGACTAAATAAAGTGAGAATGAAGAGAACATGATGGTTCGATTGTCCTTAAGGTTGTGATAATGGGAAATTATTGATTTAATGAAACAACATGTGGAATGGAATTTCATAAAACTATAAGAAAATAATGTCCAGGGTGCTGTCAGAACTGCATGGAGATATGGTATCTTTTGGCTAAGGTGAAAAATATCTAGAAAGACTTCAGTGAGAAGTTGAAAACACTTTTACTCAACCTAAATGGTATGAATTTTGAAAAAGTAAATAGGAGAAACTTTAAACTTGAAGTGTCATATAATTAAAGATATCTTAGCATAAAATAGTTTGTTTTTTACAGATCATTGGATACAAAATAGACTAGGAAGCACATTTTCCAAAACAATTCTGTGCTATATTGAGTGAATATTTAAGGTTTTTAGAATTGTTGAAGGTTAAAAGATGAAAATATTCCTCACCTCAATAAACATTTGATAATTCCTTATGTCCTTGATTCTTGATAGAGTCATTAAATTTGTCAAATATTTCACTTTCTGTGTCTGTATTACTCCTCATAACAACCAGAGAGGAAATATTATTCCCCCCCCCACTCTTAGCAATAAAACTGTTTATGCAACAAGTTGAGGTTGCACAACTAGAAACAAATGAGCTTGAAATTAAAAATATTTTGTACCCAACAAAGTCTTCATTTTTTATGAACTCCATCACCTCAGTAATAACCAATACTTCATCCACTTCATGTTTTCTTCAACTTTTCCACCGTTTCCATCACACACTTTAGAAAGCAACTTAATATTTTTTAATTTATTTCCTGCTTCACCCAACACCTATTATTTTCCAATTCATTGAGTTCTTCACTTATTTTGCTGATACACATATTTTTACTTCCTCTCAATATATTCTATATAAAAATAAACTACTGAGTTATAAAATTAATAAACTCACCATTGTATTTTATTGAATATCTTGTATTGCTGTGGTATAGCTGGCATAGCTCAATTTCCCTACATCGCTGATTTATTTGCTCTGATGATATGCTAATTATTGGCAAATTTCTTCTTAAATTCCACATTTTAGCTAGCAGAGTGTCTGACATATTTATTTAATTAATATTCTTTGATATAGTAAGTGAGGAAAAATTAAAAAATATATTTTGAGAGGTATCTTAAGCAGTGGGGCTTGAGCGATAGCACAGCGGTAGGGCGTTTGCCTTTCACGCAGCCAACATGGCCGACCCGAGTTCGATTCCTCCGTCCCTCTCGGAGAGCCCAGCAAGCTACCGAGAGTATTTCGCCCGCACGGCAGAGCCTGGCAAGCTCCCTGTGACGTATTCGATATGCCAAACGCAGTAACAACAAAGTCTCAATGGAGACGTTACTGGGCCCGCTGGAGCAAATCGATGAACAACGGGAGAGCCTTTACCTTTTTTACCTTTATTTGTTATTTTGTAAAAACAACATAGAAAGTGACAGCAAAGTTTAGGGGAGTATGGATAAATTTTATGAATTTGAAATCATACTAAAGAAGTCCAAGTTGTAAAAGGAAATAATTTTTTTTAAAGACCCAATGGTAGAATATTTCTAAATATTGTTGGTGGGATCTGTGTCCATGATGGTCGGTACTGATAAAGTTTTCATGAGCTCCTGTATGGTGTAATAAAGTTCTTCCAGTCGCAAGAAGGCCACTATCAAATTGCATCCGAGACCCACTTGCTCTACATGGTTCTTATCAACTGCCTCTTCAGTGAACTGTGCTTTTCACATTGAGGTGAAATTATGTTCTTTGAAGGATAAGGAAGACTCAGTTTCAATACCGGGGCCTAGATGCCTGTTTTTTATTCTCAGAAAAGAAAATTGTCATGAGAAAACAGTATAGCAAAATAGATTTATTAAGAAAAAGTACTATATCTTAGAAAAACATGGATTTCTTTGGAGTGAAGAGAGTTCCCTATGGAAAGATAGTTCAACACCCTTAAGTAAGGACATAGGTAACTCTAGGAAGGAGTGCTCCAAGCTTCTTTGCGAAGTTAATTGCATAGACTTTTCCCCCCCCTCTTAACTTGCATCAGAGTGCACTAAGGGATATTGCTAGGGAATTGTCAAGAAGAACTTTTAGTTCTGATGGTCCTTAATTTTTTTTAGACTTTCGCTTTGTCTTGTTTTGTGGGCATCAAACCCAGTGCCTTACACATGAAGACCAGTTTTACTCTGAACTTCATTCCTGGCTCTTTCTCTCATTCTCATCAGAAAATTGTTTCTTCTTACATGTGATTCAGCAAGATGACTCCCTTTCAGAACAGAGTATGTCTCTCTAAACATTTCTTGGTGTTAGAACATTTTGAAATTTGACACTAAGTGTCCCCCTACTGCCTGCTTACCTCATAAATGTATGAACATCTTGATTTTAAGAATTCACATAATTTGGACCAAACCATGTCAATTATTCAAGCTGAATTCATTTTAGACCTCTTTAGTCAGCACATATAAAAGGTGACAAAGCTTTAAAAATGTTTTTTATTAAGTTCTAGGTTTTAAGTTTTCTAATGAATACAGACATTGAGAACAAATAGATTCAAGGAGTATTTCAAATCTTGAGTATAGGTTCTGATCCTTGGCAGCATAGTAAATATACCTGGAAAGTAAATTCTGATATAAGGGCCCCAATATTGAATGCAGATCTCTTGGGAGAAGAGTCATTAGTGTTTTTAAATATTTCCCAGATAACGCAAATGTGCAAACAATTTTGAAAAACCAGTATTTCGGTAGATTTAAATGTATTTAAATTATTTGTTAAAAATTTTCCATGGGGGGAGGAGGGGACTCCGCAATAAGAAGTTTTTATTTTTTTTCTTAAACTTAAAATTGTACCTTTTATTTTAATGAATACAGTTCTAAAGTACTGAAGACTAACATATTGATATTTTATTCCCCCTAAATTAAATTTTATATGTTTCCTTTATTAAGAATGTTCTGTTTTCTAGTTTTAGATGTTTAATTAATGTTTCTTTTTTTAAGGAATGTAAGATGAAGGGTGTGGTCTGCACCAGAATTTATGAGAAGGTCTAAGAAAATAATTGCTTCACTCAAGTGGCATTTAATCATTTGATGTTGAAAATCAACAGTTTATATTGGCAAGATCTGACAACACTGAAGTTTATTTTTACGTGTCTTAATAAATCAAATAGGCAAAGGCCTAAAGAGTAAAATTAAATTTTTTTTGCTAAAATTTGCTGTTTCCAGTTTTAAACATTTGCAATTTGTGTGCATACCCATACTATATTAAAGTATGTATATTGGTCAGACCCCGAATGGGCACCAGAAATGTCTCCATTGTGAGACTTGTTACATAATTTAATTATTTAACACATTTAATTACCTTAAAAATTCTAATCTATGTTGGAGATTATATATTTAAACTGATAGTAAAAATAGATAAGAATCTAGTGAAAGAAACTTGCATATCAGTCAGGAGAAACACTCCTATATCTTCAGGCAATAAAGAGGCAGAATATAAATGTAGCAATTTACAAAATGGAGCTGTTATAAATCAAGAAATTTTAGTTTTTGCTAAAAGAAACAGCTTCTTCTCTAGGCATTTCATAAAACTATGGGTAATTTATAGATATCTGAATACAAAGATACCAAAGGTATTTTTTAAAAATCTGTATCCATATTCTTTTTTTTAAAATTTTTATTAGTGAAACACCATGAGGTACAGTTGTAGACTTACAAATATTTGTGCTTGGATTTCAGTTATACAATGATCGAGTAGCCATCCCTCCACCAGTGCCCATTTTCCACCACCACGGGTCCCAGTATCCCTCCCACCCCTATCCCCCCCATCCCAGCCTGCCTCTATGGCAGGGCATTCCTTTTGTTCTCTCTCTCCCCAAAGGAATTGTGACAAATGCATGAACACAAAATTTGCACCCTAATCAAGATAATAAAACTTTTCTTATTGACAAAGTTTTCTTATGCCACTTCCAGGTGAATTTTCTATCCCATCTCTGCAAAAGCAGAGTAAAGCAAGGTCTTGTTTCTGTCACCATGAATTAGATTCTTTCTCTCAAATTCCATTTCAATCGAGTTATACACTTATTCTTTGTTATACACTTGTCTTTTTAAACTTAGCATAATGCCTTTGAAATGTGAAATTCATCCATGTTGCTGTACTTAGCAATGTTAGAAAAGCAAAAGAGAGGTTGATTTTACTGCTGTGTAGTATTTTATTGCAGTGTTTCTCAATCTTTTTCCAATTCCCTTCCAATCTTGTTTCTTTCCTATGGCCCCCTGTCTTACAGATTGTCTCCTTTGTCTTGTGCTGTGTCACCAGTTTATGTGATTTTCACTCTTGGAGTGTCCTAAGGTCCTTGTGGAATCTGGTAGGGATTAAGGCTGGATCTAGCTCTTTTTCGTTCTTGCCCAGGTGGGTTGGGAAGCTGCAGGGATCCAGCTGGAAGGGAAAAAGTTTCCTTTCCCCAGTATGTCTTGGGACAGTCAGTTGGAAGTCCTGAGGATTTGGAGGAACAAACAGGGTCTGAGCTGTGGGGATGCATCTGCTGAGAAGGCGAGTACAGAGACTCAAAATAACCCATTCCTTTTCAGGGACTGGAGCAATAGCACAGCAGGTAGGGTGTTTGCCTTGCATGTGGCCGACCTGGGTCTGATTTCCAGCATCCCATAAGGTCCCCTGAGCACCATCAAGGGTAATTCCTGAATGCAGAGCCAAGACTAACGCCTGTGCATCGCCAGGTATGACCCAAAAAGGAAAAAAAAAATCCATTCCTTTTCAACCACGCAACAACCATTTGCCCAGGCAAGGATTACCAGTAGATAGTAAAACTAGGAGATTATGATTACGAACAAGGAATAAATGTTGTCTTCAAGTAACGCCTTACAGATTACTTATTAGCTATACATAAAAAATGTGTAGTGGGGGAACTGGACAAACCTGCAACTGGGAAAACAAAATCTTGCCAACAAAGGATGGATGCCCAATGTGTGACTTCAAATACACTGTCTTGAGTAAGAAGTAACATTTTTCTCATAGAACTCTATCCTGGAATTCAAATCAGGACCAATCAAGAGAAAACACCAAATTCCACAGGAATGTAATAGTAGTACCAAGCCTGACTTTGGACATGGTGTGTGTGTGTGTGTGTGTGTGTGTGTGTGTGTGGTGAAGGGTTATTTGCATATCAGGAACTGTGAAATTTCAAGAGCATGTCAGTGAGAGTTGCACACACAGTCAGGTTCCCCCAATGAATAGGGTCTCCCAAGGGGCACAGTGGGATCACGGGGCTTGTGTGAGTGCTTTGACTGTGTGATTGAGTGTAGGTCAGGCAGCTATGGCAAATGGTTTAACAATGGTGGAAGCACAACATAAGAAATGTAAAAGGAAAGAAACACAGTATAGGTAAAACAAAGGGTCAATGACAACAGAATGTGAGAACTGGATTACAGAACTGTGCTGGGAAATTCTAGACTGAAATGTAAGTTGATACAGGATCATGACAAATGTCATATACTCTTCAACAATAGGAAAAAATATGTGCACATGTTACATACAGACACAAAGAGAGCAACTGATAGAACAAATGGGGTAAAAATTAAAAGAATATAGATGCTATTTTTTTGCTTTTTTTAGGGGGGGCGGTTGTCACACCCGGAGATGCGCAGGGGTTACTCCTGGTTTTACACTCAGGAATTACTACTGGCAGTGCTCAGGGGGCCATATGGAATACTGGAAATCAAACCCGGGTCAGCTGCGTGCAAGGCAAATGCTGTACTATCACTCCAACCCTATCTTCTTGATGCTTTTTGAACTCGTGTGAATCTTGCAAGTCCCCTGCAGGGTTGAAGCTGTTCCCCCCAACCCCATTTCCTCCCTGCCCCCCCCCC
>JAOXYA010412869.1:0-17630 GCA_028565675.1 Sorex palustris
CAAAGACCCCCTAAAACCTGATAGAGCCGCCCTCGGGCTGGGGGGGACGGGGGCGTTTGTCGGGCCTCGGGGAGGCTGGTCCTCACCCCCGGGCTCCCCGGAGTGAGGTGACGTCCCCGCAGCCCCTGCCCCCCGACACGCCCCGGGCGGGGGTCCTCCGCTGTCACCGGCCAGGCCTCCCTCGGACGGCGGCCGAAGCCCCCCGCGGACCTGGGCCCCCCTCGGGGAGCGCCGCGCCACCTCCCCGCGGCCGCCTCTGCGGGCCTGACTCAGCGGCCGCCGGGCTCCGTCTGCAGATGCCCGAGCGCAGGGCAGGGCTGCATTGGTGCGGGGTGGCCTGTCCACCCCCGCACGTGCACGGCCGGGCAGAATGGAACTCAGTTCGCCTGGAGGTTGCACGCGGCCCGAAGCCTTTCATGTGTGGCCGCGGATGGACTTCCAGGTGGGAGAGAGCAGAGGACAGGGGGGCCAGCCGTGAGTCAGCCTCCTGCCCCCCTGCACCAGGCTGGGTGCCACTTGCCCAGCCGCGGGTGTGGGTCTCCTGGTCCCAGCGGGAAACCTGATGCCTTGAGTGGCCGAGCTGACCTCCGCATTCGGCCCCCCCACTCCTACTGGCTCCTTTCATTTTCCGCAAATATTTGGCAAGAGACCATAGCCCCCGGCGCGGAGGAAGGTCAGCAGGGCTCAGCACACGGGCATAGAGCAGGTGGGGCCAGCCGCTGGCAGGGCCACAGCCAGAGTGCTGTGCCGGCACTCACAGGAGGGAGGGCGCACTGGGCAGTGAGTCTGCAGCGATGGGAAAGCCCAGAAACGAATCCCCTCTGGGACACGTGCCCTCCACAGCCCACAGTCAGAGGGGCCCCCGGCCAGGGCTGGACATCCCCACCCAGACTTGCCTGAGACTCCAGCTTAGCCCTAGCAGTGATCAGGGCTTACTCCTGAGTCTCTGCTCAGAAATTACTCCTGGTAGCACTCAGAGGACCACATGTGGTGCCAGCGATTGAACCCAGGTCAGCGCATGCAGAGCACCCTAACCCCATACTATGTCTCCAGCCCCTGAACACAATTTTAGTTTGTTTCATTTTGGGTCACACCCTTTGATGCTCAAGGATTACTCCTGACTCTGCGCTCAGGAATTACTCCTGGTGGTGCTTGGGGGACCATATACGATGCAGGGATCAAACCCAGGTCGACCACCTGTAAGGCATACACCCTACCTGCTCTACTATCCCCTGGACAACAGTTTTCATCTTCTGGCTAAACACTTGGGGAGGGAATTGCCAAGTCCCAGGGTAGATGTCCACTCAGTTGTATGAGACATGTCCAAGCCCTTGTAAACTTTGTGACTTCCCATCATTTGATAAAATTTTGAAAAAGGAGAGAGGGCCTAGAGAGACAGGACAGTGGGAAGGGTGCTTGTTGTGCGCACAGCCAACCTGGGTTTAAACCCCCTGTTACCCCTTATAGTCCCCCAAACACCCCCAGGAGTGATCCCTGAGTACAGAGTCAGGAGTACGGCCTGAGCATCACGGATATGTCAACACACCTGCCCCCCCAAAAAAAAAAAAAGGAAAAACAGTGTCCAGACCCAGTTTGCCTTGCAAAAAACCTTGAAAAGATGGTCTGGGCCAGGGGACAGCCAGTGCCTCTGTTCCCACGATGGAGTGAGCAAAGGAGAATCTCACGGGAGATTGCCACCCTTAGGGTTGCCCAGTCCAGGTGTAAGTGTGGGATTGTGTGTGTGGGTGTGTGTGTGTGTGTGTATGTATATGGGGAAGGGTGTACAGGAAAATGTATCTGGGTCTGTGTGGGAGAGTGTGTGTGTATAGGACAGTGAGCCTGTCGGTGGTAGGGTGTATTGGGGGGTGTCTGTGGTGGGGGGAGAGGGGGTGTAAGACAAAGAGAGGTGCTGGGTGAGCAGAGGCAGTCACCAGCTGCTGGAGGGCCACAGGGAAGGGCCACTCTGCTGATGGCCAGTCCCCAGGTGCGAAGTGTCTTCACAAGGCTTTGGTGCTTCTGGCGAAGGTGGCTCGGGGCTGAGAGCTGGGCTGAGTGCGGGCTCTCTGCAGGAGACCCGGGTTTGATCCCCAGTGCTCCGTGGCCCCCAAAGCACCACCAGTCGTGACCTTGGAGCCTGCTTGAATTGCAGGTGGCCCATCTGCTGCTGCTCTGTCTGCTTCCAGGGCCCCTCCTGGTCCTCATCGAGGAGAGAGCTGCAGCATCTGTAAGGACTGGCCCTTGGAGAAGGTACAGCAGAGTCCCAGGACACAGCGTCCTGCCTCTGGACTCCCCCCTGCCTTGAGCAGTGTTAATCTTACTGAACCCACGAGACTAAGCTGCAGATAGCAGATCTGGACCCCTACAGTCTTCAGCCTGGGGGCCAGAGAGACAGCTCCAATGGGCTAGGGCCCCGCCAGGAGTAACCCCTGAGAACCAGCAGATGTGGCCCCAAAACACAAACAGACTGGGCTGCAGCTTTGCAGCGGGGCCCCAGGCTCAATCCCCAGCAGCACAGGGTCCTATCCTTGTCCAAACCCAGTGGTGCTCAGCAGTGGCCCCTGACCCATACAATGCCCAGAACAAAACCTAGGCAAGTGCATATGGCAGACGAGGCCCTATTTGGGGAGGTGGAGCCACACTGGAGGTGCTCAGGGGTCATTCCCCACCTGTTCAGGGGCCCCCATATGCGGCCAGGGTTTGAGTCTCTTTCAGTGCATCGAGCTCATTCTCCAGCCCGAGATGTCCTTTCCTTATTACAAATGACATATCTGCGTGGGGGAAAAAAAGAGGAAAAAACTGGAAAATACTAGATTCTAAAAAGCAAGCTTGTTTGCCAAACGGATCTCAGTCCACAAGCAGGTGGCATATTGTTTTCCTTTTTAAATCGTGGTAAACTAACTAGAAATAATGTTTGCTATGGCGACCACTTTGAATGCACAAATCTGTGACGTGTTGTGCATTCACACGGGGCGCAGGCTGGCCTGGAATCTTCTCAGCTGGGCCCCGATTCATCGCCCTGCCCTCACCACCCCCACACCCTCCCCCGGCATCTGTGGGGCTCCTCATTCCTTCTCGGCCTGTCCACACGATAGAGGTGTCCTGTCCCTGCTCCTGCACCCTGCAGGGGCCCCACAGGCTCTGGGGAGTCCCCAGGCGAGGCAGGCCCGGTGCTTCTTGAGCCAGTGGGGGCACCCTGGCCATCCCTCTGACCGGAAGACCTCTCCATGGGCTGGGTTGGCTGCCCAGGGCACACCTCACCTCGTCTTTCTTCCGAGTCTGGTGATAGCCCAAGGACCGCCACAGAGTGGGGAGCCTCTGGGCTGTCTTCTCCCTTCCCTTCCCTATTGCTGCACAGCCGCTTCACACACAACCCCGGGGGGCTTCCGGAGGGCTGAGAGCTGGGACAGGGACTGCACAGTGCGCCCAGCGGCCCCTGCACCTACACTGCTGGGCAGCCACTTTGCACCACCGAGCCAGCACTGGGCCCTAGTTTCGTCTTTGTGGGTCTCTTAGGACGCTGGCCACACTGACCACAGCTGGCCCCTCTGTGTGCCCGACCCCCCTGGCACGCAGGGACCCCCAGGATATCCTGGCAGTGCTCAGACCACAGACCCCATGTGACCACGCTCTGGGCCGCTGCTCTGTCTTCCGGGACCTCAGCCATTACTCTCCATCTTTACACTGTGAGACACACTCCACAGTGCTCACCCTGTCCCCCCACCCCCCAGCCACATTAGCGCTGTGGTCTAGGGTAGCTCTCTGGGGAGTGCTCAAGAGATCAAACCTGAGGGAGGCAAAGCGTTCAGCCCATGGCCTTCCAAAAATACCTTTGCGGTGGGGGGTGGAGGGGGGCTCCCAGGGGTTCCAGGGAACTTCTGAGGGTACCAGGTCAGCTGGGCCAGCAGTTCAAAACCAGGCCTGAGGATGTAGTGACTTGAGACCACCAGGGTCACCCCAGCAGACTCGGTAGGCCAGGTGGTGCCAGATCAAACTCAGTCTGTGTGCGCTAAGTATACACCCTTACTGATGTGTCATTTCCTGGCCCCCAAGAATTCTTTTTTGGGGGAGGAACATCCGGTGATGCTCAAGGCTATTCCTGGCTGTGCTCAGGAGTGACCTCTGGTAGTGCTCATGGGACCACAAGTGCAGTTGGAGATGGAACCAGGATCAGCCAGCCCTTTCCAGACCTTTCCAGCCCCAAGAATTCTTTGTAGAACAATCCCAAGACCATCTCAATAACTCCAGAGATCTCAGCCAGAGTGATATCACAGTAGGTAGGGCACGTGCTTCACACAGGGCAAACCTGGGCTCTGTCCTAGGCACCCCATGTGGTCCCCTGAGCTTCACCAAGAGTGATTCCCTGAGCAGAGAGCAAGGAGTAAGCCCTGAGCATCCCTGGGTGTGGCCCAAAAAACAACAATAAATAAATGAATGAATAAAAATTCTTGGGCCAGATAGATAGTACAGTGAGTAGGGTGCATGTTTTGAACCTGGGTTCAATCCCTGGCACCCTATATGATCCACCGAGTCTGCCAGGGGTGACTCCTGAGCGCAGGCCAGAAGTAATCCCTCAGCACTGCCAGATGTGGCCCCCAAACAAAAGAAAAATGTCCAAAGATCTTCCACTGCTCATTATGTTCGATTCACTGACTGTCTCATCAGTGTTCGGGGGTCTTCCAAGCAGTGTTTGGTGGACTGAGGGTCTGCTCCTGGTGATACTTGGTTAACAGTGCTGGATCCCTCGGACCTCAGAACCTGCAGAGCAGAAAGCCACGGTCCTGACAGCACTCGGCCCAGGCCCCACAGCTGTGCCGGGGGCCATGCGGGGTAGGCCTAACTTCCAGGCCTCGTCAATGATTTTTTTATCTGGGGCACCCACTGGTGCTTGATGGGTAGAAATGTTCGTCCACGGTGAGGCTGGCAGAAGGGAGATGCGTCCCCTGGCTGGCCAGCCAGACTGAAGCCTGTCCCCTCGCTCAGACAGCACAGCCTGGCCAGGTTTCAGCTGCTGACTCTTCCAGAAGCTGTTGTTGTATCTGCACCAGTGCAGACCAATGGGCCTGCGCCAGCCTCAGCCACCACTCCCCAGGGCTCTGCAGAACCTCCGCCCTGCTGGCCTGAGGCACCAGGCGGCAGGGAGATGTCTCTGCTCTGGGCCCGAACACCCCACTCTTTGCTGTCTCCATGTTCAGTGGGTCCCTTCTGGGGGTCCCTGTCCCAGCCCCTCCCTCTCTCGGATGGCATCCCACCCAACCCAGGCTGTCACATCTGAGAATCCCCACCCCTCGCAAGGTCATGACCCTAGGGATGGGGTTAGGATGAGACACAGCCTTTGGGTGCTCCCCTGGGTTGACCCCTCGCAGAAACACCTGGGGTCCCCTGTCTTTAGAAGCGGGTCTGTGCTGGTAATCCCTCCAGAGTCCATGACACGCCCCCTTAGTTGCTGTGGCGGTCCCTGCTGATGCTGAGCAGACTCAACACACCTCCTTTCCTGGGGACCATCACCTGTCCCAGGGGGAACAGCCCCTGCTCCACCGGTCCCCACATTCTGCCCTCTGACCCCACAGAGGAGACAGGGACCACATGCCTTTGGCGGCTCCTAGGCACACTGAAGGTGGAACGCCCACAGCTGCGACCTGGGATGGGCAGCTCGAGCCGCAAGCCATGTCCTGGGGCACTTCGGTGCTCCTCGACCCCCTTGCCCCTAGGCCGGTGTGGCCCTCGCTAGCTGGGCACTCCAGGACTGGCCAGCATCTGTGCAGTGGCGTCCCGCCTTTGCCCACTTCCACCCACCAAACACGGCAGGGGAAGAAGTTGTGCTGCTCCCGGTTGTGCAAGCCCCAAGGCTCAGTCCTCCGTCACCAAGCCCGGTGACTCGGGTCAGGCACTCACCCCGGCTAGACAGCGGGTCTTCGGGAAGCCCCGCCCCGCCTCTGGGGGCGGAGCCTCGCGGTCCAGGCCAATAGGAGCCTCGCGACTGGGTGGAGAGGGCGGGGCCTGTGGAACCCGAGGGTCTGGGACTAGGTCGCAGGGTCACCTCCGCTGTACTGTGTGACTGGGATGACTGTGTGACGACCCTACCAGCGCGCACTCCAGGGGATCCGGACAAGCTCTGCCCCACGGGGCCGCATCCCTGACTGGACAGTCCATGGAGGAGCAGGCGGCAGAGGCTGGTCCCAACGTGCAGGAGGGAGGAGCGGGTCCAGGGACCACCGCAAGGAGCCTGTCCTGCCCCAGAGACCCTGGCCACAGTGTTTAGGTGTTTTCGCGAGCACATGGGGCGTCTCCGGTCAGAGGCTCCTCCAGGACCCGCCGCAGCCACCGAGCGCATCTTTCCAGCATACTTTAGAACCGTTTTGATTTGGTTTTCGGGCCCCACAGGCAGTCCTCACCGGATCTTCCTGGCTCTGCGCTCAGGAGTGGCCCCTGGTGGAGCTGGGGGACCACACGTGGTGTCAGGATGGAACCTGGCTCGGCAGCGTCACAGTGAGCCCTGAAGCCCTCAGCCTTCTCTTCTCTGGCCCTCGGGGTCTGGCTTTGAGCAGGAGTGAGCAGGGGTGGAGGAGCTCGCAAGCCCCCAGAGTCTGGCCAGGAACTGTTTCCTGCTCTTGCCCACCCTAAGCAGGCACGTCGGGGCCGCTCCAGCTGCTCGGTCTGTACTTTTCCACCCATGGACCTACCGAGGACAAGGTGAAAACAGCTGTCACCGCAAATCAATGATCCAGGAGCCCAGACGCCGCTTGAAATGGTTTGGAAGACGGATCGATTCCTTTCCGACAACACAGGGGAAGGGCAGGCTGATGGGCACAGGGGCTCAGCGCTGGTGGGCACAGGGCAGCGGGCATGTGCCTGGCAAGGGTGGCCGTGGGGACGCCCCTTCCCCCTCCCCATGCATCACACAATGAGGGACCCAGAGTCCCAAAAAGAACAGTACCAGTGGGCAGCCCTGGTCAGGTGGAGCCCAGGACCTGGGTATCTGCCAGCAAACCCATTTCCACAGGCTGCGGCGCACACAGGCCAAGTGTGCTGCGTCACTCAGCCAAGGCCCAGGGGGCAGAGGTGGCAGGGAGGGCATGGCGGGTGGGGCCAGCAGAGGGATGTTCAGTCGGGGAGAACGGGCAGTTCTGCGGGCGGGGGCAGCGATGGTGCCCGGCCTCAGGACCCCGCTGTGTGCCCTGGCTCACTTATGCCTGTAGAATTCACACGTTTTACATCCCTAGCGGTGGTGTCTCATCCTCTACGGATTGAGCAGGGAGGAGGAGGCCCGCTCGAATCGGGGAGATGGCTGAGTGGCAGCCAGTCCGGTGTCCAGCTTCTGTGCAGGACCCCGCTGGCACCCCTATGCTCACTCAGGTGCAGCCTCGAAGCTGCAGTTCCTATGGGCTGCGGCGACCCCGGCGGAATGGAAGGTTGCAGGCCCAAGCATCACCAGAACTCCGGCCGCCTGCCAGGGCCTCTGCTGAGTCGCCTCCATAGCCACGGATGCTGGAGCTGGACCGTAAGCCCCTCCGATGCTGACAGGGCAGCGGGCAGAGCAGGGGCCTGAGGCAGAGGGTGGGGCTAGGGCGGGGTGGGGAGGAAGGGACAGGCAGGGGCAGGGGCCTGGTTGGGGACAGAGGCAGGAGGGGGAACCAGAGGCTGGGCTGGGCCAGGGCGGGGCTGGGAGGAGGCATTGGAGGGGCGGGGCTGGGAAGGGGCCGGCTGACCTTGGGGTAGGGAGGTCCTCAGCAGACCCGGGTCTTGGAGTCCGTTGTTTCTGGGTATTATATATTTTAATGACCACATCACTGGCCAGAGAGCTTAAGAGACTGACCCGGTGCGTGTCTCTCACCCCCAGGACTGGCCACTCCACACACTGGGCACCTGGCAGCTGGGGCTGGAGGGCCACGCCCGCAGCAAAGGAGAAGCAGCTCCCTGTGTGCTTTACCCTCCGGGCAGTTCCCAGCCTGACTATGGGTCTTGACAAGCTGGCCAAAGAGAAACCAGGTGTGGGCTGCGCAGGGCCGAGGCCGTTGCCATGCAGGTGGCTGGCCCCCGTCATCCCCTGCAGTGTGTGGACCCTGAGGACTTTCAGGTGTGGCCCACTCCTCCCCCCAGTAAAACGGCAACCAGACAGACAACTCTCGGGGACTGAAGCCGTAGTACAGCGGGTAGGGCGCTAGCCTTGCCTGCGCAGTCAACCCGGTTCGATTCCCATGTGGTCCCCCGCACCTGCCACGCGTGACCCCTGCGTGCAGAGCCAGGAGTAACTGACTGAGCACCGCTAGGTGCCCCCTGAGAAACATATCCACACAAATGGAAGGTGTTTTGTTTTCATTAACCCTGCATCCAGTGGCTGGTTAGTCTCCTGCCATCCTCAGGACCTCAGGACATCTTGAGTGGGCATTGCTGCACTCCTGGGACGCAAGACCTGGGGCTGGAGCACCAGTACAGCATGAGGCCAATTCCCTGCACCCCAAAGGGTCCCGAGCCCACCAGGAGTGATCCCTGAGTGCAGAGCCCCACACACGGGGGCCTGGCAACAACCCATCCCTACGGAGACACCCCAGCCACTGTGCCATGTGGCCCCGCACCCTGCGTGTGTGAGCAACACAAACATGCACAGGCCAGGCCCAGGTGTATGAGTGTACATAGGGATGTGAAGGAGTGGGCATAAGATTATGCGTGTACACAGATGGGTGTGTACAGCTGTGTGACTGTGTAAGACTCCGTGTGTGTGAAGGAGTAAAGGATTATGTGTGTGTACGTATGGGTGTGTAGGAATGTGTGAGTGTGTAAGACAGATCCGTATGTGTGAAGGAGTATAGGATTATGTATCTGTGTATGTGTGTGTGTGACAGGTCCGTGTGTGTGAAGGCCTGGGTACAGGATTATGTTTATGTGTGTGCATGTGTGTAGGTCAGGTCTAAATGTGTAAAGGATATATATGTGTGTGAAAGAGTGTCAGAGTGTGTGTGTAGCATGGTTTTCTGTGTGTGAAGGAGTGTAAGGACAAGTCCATGAGTGTGAAGACTGTGTGCATGTGTAGGTCAGGTGTGTGTGTGTGTGTGTGTGTGTGTGCGCGCGCGCGCGCACACACACGCACATGCATAGGACACTGTCTGGGAAACGAGAGTGGGGGTGTCCCCACCTCATGGGCACGAGCACCCGTGAAGTGACCCTGACAGCTGTGTCTCTGGGGACACCGCGGTGCCTCAGAGCAGTCCTCGTGGAGGCCAGTTTGTGAGGCACACGGGTGCACCCACCGCAAGTCAGACCGGGTGGGGACCCACACAGAACCCAACGGGCACACGACTTCATGGACTCATTTATTGGCATGGCCTGAGGCACTGCCCAGCACCTCGGCCCTCGTGAGGCCATGATGTACCCCCAGGGCCTGGCACCCAGCCGGGCTCAGAGGTGCGGGTCCAGCCCGCTGCATCCGTGTCCAGATGTGCGGGTCCTAGGTGCGGGTCTTCTAGGGCTTCGGGCGGAGCCAGCGCCACGCCCTCTGCAGGGCCACTTTGCCCATGAAGAAGGTGATGGCCAGGTTGCGCCGGTACCAGTCTCTGCAGGAAGGGGCCGATGTCAGTGCCCCGCACCCGCTCTCAGCACACGCGTGATGGCTCGGGGACGGAGACAGGTGCTCCATGGGAGAGGCTGCTCCACGCCCGCCTGAAGCTCTGAACAGGGCTTCGTGACACGACAGGTGGTTCCAAGGGGAACCGAGCTCACAGAAGCAGTGAGCAGGGCCAGGGCAGGGCTCGGTGGCCTCAGTCCCTCCCTGGGGCAGTCTATCCTTTGGGGTGACCTGCGCGTGCTGGGAGGGGAGCGGCTCCTTGCGGCCCTGGGGGTACTCGCTCTGCCCGGTCGTAGCTCGCTGTGGCAGCCCTGGGCAGGCTTGTGTGCCTGTGCGGCCCGGCGCCCTGAGTGGGGGCAGCGGCCAGCGGCCAGGCCACAATCCTGGGGCCTGAAGCCTGTGAACTCAGGAGAACAGCCCAAAGCACACGGGTGTGGGCCCCACCTCAGGCAGAGTGGGAATAGCCCGCGCTCCAGGACTGGCCCGAACTCCACTGCACAAAACAGAAAAACGGTGGACAAACAGCTCAACTGGCCGAACATAGGTCGAGCATGTTAGAGGCCCAAGTTTGACCCCGAGCACCATGTGGCCCTGAGCACAGGGCCAGGAGAAGCCCGGAGCACTCCTAGGTTTGACTCTCCAAAAAAGCATAAAGTTCAGAACAACTCTCACCTTTGGGCTAATGTGAATGCTACTAATGGGGTGATAAAGTGGCCCTGTCCAGCACAGGCGTGAAGGCAGGCTGCCGACCTACCCACCTGTTATAAAGCACGTGCTTCTGGAAGTTCTTACTTAGAAACTCCTTATAGAAGTCGGCCATTTCTTCAGCGCTCAGTGACGCTTTGGGACCTGAAAAACAATCATGAGTCACACATCAAGACTTACAGGGAAGGGGCCGGAGACACAGGACGGCGAGCAGGCACCTGCCTTGCTGATGAGTTCGATCCCCAGCACCCCATACGGTCCCCGAAGCCCTTCCACGAGTGATCCCTGAGCACCGTCAGAGTGAGCCCTGAGCACTGCTGGTGTGCCCCTCCCTCAGAACAAAAACAAAAGATATAAGGGGAAGGAAGCCATGGACAGAATAAGAGCAGCCCAGGGCCCCGAGCGGCTGCTGGACACTGGGCTCCACACACCGGCGCCGACTTTCTGAAAGAGAAATGCATCACGCTCTTCCCACGGCCAAGCCAAAGCGAACGGATGTGTGGGGAGCAGAGGCCGCAGTGAGGGGCCTGTGTGAGCAGCCCCGGCAAGGAGCCCGACGCCGAGCGGGAGGCCCTGACCTAGGGCCGGTAAGCCCTGGCTGGCCAGGAGCGACTCAGATGCTGCGGAGTCCGGGCCATGGGTGTCCCGCCCGCCAAGGAAACAAGCACACGGACCTGATCCAGAGCCCGGAGCCAGGCCTTTGGCCTTCAGCCGCGCATGGATGAATTCTTCCTTCTCCTGCAAGAAGACAAGTGTGAGTGCCGGGAGCCAGGCTCAAAGCCTCCCAACCCCCCACATGTGACCGGTGTCACGCCTGACAGGTGTCTAATGACCTCGAGGCACTGCCTAGCCATAAAGCCGGGGGCGGCACAAACGCCCAGCATCTGGCGGAGGCTTAAAAGACAAAACAGTCGGGCTGGAGAGATAGCACAGCGGGTAGGGCATTTGCCTTGCACGCGGCCAACCCGGGTTCGACTCCCAACGTCCCATATGGTCCCCTGAGCACCGCCAGGAGTAACTCCTGAGTGCAGAGCCAGGAGTAACCCCTGGGCATCGCCGGGTGTGACCCAAAAAGCAAAAACAAAAGAAAAAGAGACAAGACAGTCTCAGTGGGCATCAGGGGTCAGCACTGCGGGAAGGGCTCAATCCCCAGCACCCCACGAGGAGTGTCCCTGAGCACAGGTGCAGCCCACGAAACAAACAAAGTCTCAGTGCATTTCTCTGGATTGGCACAGCTGCACTTCCTTCTCAGTTAGCTGATTCATGAGGAAGATGTGGAGAATTCGGAATCCCTGGGGCGAGGGAGCCGGTCGACAGCAGAGGGCGCTGGCCCGGGCTTGACACCCAGCACCACACAAGTTCCCCTGATCCCCACCTGGAGCGACCCGCAAGCACAGAGCCTGGGCAACGCCCCAGAAACAACCCAACCCAGGGCCCTTGGAAAGACGGGCGGCGCATTCCTCCATCAGAGAAACGCTCTCCGCTGCAACCCGCCCCACGCCACCTCCCGCCCCCCCCTCCCGCCTCCCTGGCCGTCTTGGAGCTGCAGACGCGGCAGGACCAGCCCTCAGCGAAACGTCCCCCAGGAAGGCAAGACCGGCAGGCACGTGCCGCCTCAGCCCTGCGCCCCCGCGTGGCCGCCGCCGCACTTGCACCTGCTCCGCCTCACCTTCCGGAAAGCCAGGTTCTGCTTGGTCCAGAACTGTTGGTTCCACTCTTGTGTTTCTTGTCTCAGCTGTCTCAGCTTTCGTTCCAGCGGTGATTCGTTTTCAGGGATGTAGAAATGAACAGGCCGAAGGTTTGAGTATTTATCCGGGGGTCCTATCCAATCGTGGCGGGACTTCCTTGGCGGGCAGAAGCCGGAGACCTTTAATGAAAGGAGGGGGGTCTTCAGCCCCTGGTCACCCACCAAGGTCGCTCTGGGGCTGCCTCATGCTGAGACGATGTACGGGACAGCCCGAATGAGCAGGCTCGGAGGGTACCAACATGAATTCTCCATCGAGAACCCACAGCAGCAGTGGCGTGGGGATCTCTCACCACTGGGGGAGGGACACTCTGGTGTTGCATCGGCTAGGCACCAGGCACCACTGGCACTGCTGCCCTCCAACAGAAAGTATAGACAATATTTTCATTTTGGGGGACCTACCCGGCAGTGCTCAGGGGGTCAGGAGAAGCTATTCTGGGGACTTGGTGTCAGCCCCAAGAAAACGATGAGCCAGGCCAGCGGGGGACAGACGCGATGGAAAGAGCGCCAGGGTAAAGGTCACTCAGGCGCTGCGGGCAGGCCTGGGGGATCCTGGGCCACAGCGCATGGCCTCTGTGTCGCCACACCCCAGCGTGCGGCCCATGGACAGTGACCTCAATAGTGACATGACATAGGGAGAGACGGGACACTGCCCAAAGAGCTTCTCCAGAGGGGACTTGGAAGGCCCCCCCCGCCCCCCCGCGGGGCTGACACTCAACCACTGCTGCGTGGGCAAAACAAAACCAAGAGAGCCTGGGCCAGGGGCAGAGGTTCAGGCGCTGGCCTTGCTTGCACTGACCCCAGGTTGAGCTGAGCTGAGCATCGTTGCCGAGCACCACCGGGAGCACCCTTTGAGCACAGAGCCAGAGCAGCTTCCAAATACCCCTGGGGGCCTCCAGCAGAAGGAAAACTAAGAAAGGAGCTGAAGAAGACGGCGCAGACATCATGGGTCGGGGCTGCAGCAGAGCACAGCCCCGGACTCCGCTCCCAAGAGGCCCCACACACAACCAGGGACTAACGGGGCTCCATCCGAAACAGCTGAGACCTCCCTCCAGGGAAGGAAGCCCAAAGCCAGGACGCTCCCCGCACGGGCCCACATAGCAGCGAGGAGGAGGCCGGGCCCTGGCCTGAGGCCCCGGGCAGTGGCTGCGGCCCTGCACGCTCAGCTGGCTCGTCTTTCTGGGCAAGGCGGCACGACTGGCACTGAGCACACGGCAACCTTGGATTACAGGGCTCGGCAGGAGCACAAATGCCCTGTGTGAAGCGCCGGCTTCCATGGCAGGGCAGAAGTAACTTAGGGGACTATATCCAGCGGTGCTCAGGGGTTCCTCCTGGCTCTGCACTCAGAAATCACTCCTAGGGGTGCTTAGGGGACCATATGGGATGCCACGGATTGAACACAGGTCGGTCACATGCTAGGCAAACACCCTACCCACTGTATATCTCTCCAGCCCCCAAATAATTTTTTTAAATTAATGTAAACTTTTAATTATTTTATTTTAAAGTTAATGTAAACTTTTAATGTAATTTTTAATGTAAACGTGGCCAGAGAGACAGTACAGTGTAGACACTTGCCTCACACATGGCTGACCCTGGCTCAATCCCTGGTACCACATACAGTCCCCTGAGCCTGACAGGAGTGATGCCTGAGTACGACTGGGTATGACCCCAAAGCCATCTAAAAAATTAAAACCAGAGTTCAGGGCTGGGGCGACAGCCAGCAAAAAAGGATCTGCCACGTGTGAGGCCCTGGGCCCAGCCCATCACGTCTGCACATCAGGGTGGCAGCACCCATGTCCACAGGCTGTGCGGCCACTGCCTCATTTCAGAACATCCCCCAAAAGCAGCCACGCCTCCCCCAGGCCCTGGCCACAGGTCAATTGGCCCCAGGTCCACATACACCACAGGTCCACGGCTCCTGGGTCTAGCCACCCTAGGCCCACGCCCCATCTCCAGCTAGCCACTGTTCCACTGCCACGAACAAGCTGCCGAGACATTTATGTGTGTGCTATTTCAAGTCCCTCAGTGCTGAGTCGGGCTGGAGCAATAGCACAGCGGTGGGGCGTTTGCCTTGCGCACAGCCAGCCTGGCCGAGCAGGGTTCGATTCCTCCGCCCCTCTCGGAGAGCCCGGCAAGCTACCAAGAGTATCTCACCTGCAAGGCAAAGCCTGGCAAGCTACCCATGGCGTATTCAATACGCCAAACAAAGTAACAACAAAATGGAGATGTTACTGGGCCCACTCGAGCAAATCAATGAACAACGAGAGGACAGTGGCAGTGACAGTGACAGTGCTGAGCCGCCAGGCCAGACCCACGGACCTTCCACTGGCCGCTCCATACTTTCAACTTCCATTGCGGTGCCAGGACAGACAGCGTCTGGTACATGAAGCCATGTGCGCTTGGCACAGCGGGCTTCATGATCACTGCTGGTGTCCACAGGCATCACATGGCCAGGCTTCTGCTGATCTCTGTCACAGTTGCAAGTGACCAACAGCTAGTGCTCCGGACTGAAGGGCCTTGGCCAAGGAGAGGAGGGTGAAAACCCATGGTAGACACGGACTTCGCGGGTGACAACAGCAAGTGCTCTGCTTTTGGGCAGGAGAGGAGGAGGAGGAAGAGGAGGGAGCCTCTGGGAAGAAACAGGGGTGGGGAGAGGAGCCTCAGGCAAGGAGTAGGGGTGTTGGAGGAGGAGGGAAGTGGCTCCTGCCACACCGATCTGCGTGTGCCAGTCTGTGAGTGTGAGGGCCTGTGTACGTGTACAGGCCTGTGTGTGCGTGCAGGCCTATGTGCGTGTGTGGGCCTGTGTGTGTGTGTGTGCAGGCCTGTGTATGTGTGTGTGCAGGCCTGTGTATGTGTGGACCTGTGTGTGGGGGCCAGCCTGTATGTGTGCCAGCCTGTGTGTATGCCAGCCAGTGTGCCAGCCAGTGTGCATGTGCCTGCCTATGTGCATGTGCCAACCTGTGTATGTGCCAGCCTGTGTGCATGTGCCTGCCTATGTGCTTGTGCTGACCTGTGCGTGTGCCAGTCTATGCGTGCGTGTGCTGGCCTGTATGTGTGATGGCCTGTGTGCATGTGCCAGCTGGTTACGTGTGCTTGCCAGTGCATGTGCCAGCCTGTGAGTGCGCAGGATTGTGAGTTGTGCAAGCCTGTGCATATGCAGGCCTGTGTGCGTGTACTGGCCTGTGTGTGTGCCAGCCCGTGTGCGTGTGCTGGCCTGTGTGTGTATGCCAGTCTGTGCATGTGCTGGTCTGTGTGTGTGTGCTGACCTGTGCATGTGCCGGCCTGTGCGTGTGCCAGCCTATGCGTGTGCAGGCCTGTGAGTGTGTGCCGGCCTTTGTGCATGTGCTGGCCTGCTGAGCCGAGGCTTTCTGAGGTTTGGGCTGAGGGGTGAAACCTCCAGCCTGGTCTTTCTGAGGAACTGAAGCTTAGGGCTGTGGCCCACCCTGGGCCGCCCCTTCCTGTTCCTGTAGCCAGCCCATCCTGCCCTGTTGGCCCCCAGCAGGCTCAGAAGCCTGAATCCCAGAAGTAACCATGCCAGCACCTCCCCTCAGCCCTGGGAAGCCAAGGGCCTCAGAAGAAGAGGAGGCTGAGGGTGAACGCACATTCAGCCACTGCAGACAGCCCAGCCCTGGAGAACGGAAAGCAGCGTGCCCTCTGAGAAGCTATCCTGTCACTGTCACCGGGAGGGCACAGAGCACCCCAGTGACTCCCACAGCCACAGCAAGGCCCGTGCAGGGACCCTCACAGGAACTTCACCCCAGGAGGCTGCTTGACCAAAAGGGAGGGGCTGACTAGGCACTTGCTGCCAGCTGACCCAGGCTTGTTCCACGAATCTTAGAGAGGAAGCCTCAGTTTCCCCTGTACCTACTGCTGCTTGTGGCTCTATGTTAGCTGACTTAAGTCTACATTTGAGACACCCCTGCAAACTCCTGGAATCTCTGAGGCTGGGTTGTTTACTCTTCCAAGGCCAGAATTTCTGCCCCACAATGGGAGGAGAAGAAAAAAGAAAATTCTGTTTCAGCTCTGAGCTCACACGGACAATCGACAGGGAGATGGTCAAAAGACCCAGAAGTCCACACACGGTGTTAGTCTTAGCCTGGCAACACAGAAGGGCTAAGTTAACAATACATCTCTGGAAACAAATGGAAATCCTCTCAGACTTCGTTAAGTAACACAAAGAACCAGTTTTCCTATAAAACCCCCACAAAATTGGGCATTGCACATGGCAGATGTAGGTTTGATCTCCAGCAGGTGCATTTTAGAATTGTTTTTGTTATTTTGGGGTCACACATGGTGGTTTTTAAGGCTTACTCCTGGTTCTATATTCAGGTGGCCATATGGGTGCCAGGGACCAAACAGGGGTCAGCCGCAAGACAAGCAGTGCAGCCTACCTGGTGTACTAACGCTCTGGCCCCCATGTGAGACTGTTTGTTTTGGGTCACACTCAGCGATGCTCAGGGGTTACTCCTCGCTCTGCACTCAGAAACTACTCCTGGCAGAGCTTGGGGGACCATATGGGATGCTGGGGATGAACCTGGGTGAGGTCGAGTGCAAAGGCAAGCACCCTCCCCACTGTCCTGTCTGAGAGTTCTGACAGGAGTTCTGGAGTGATAGCACTGCGGGTAGGGCGTATGCCTTGCATGCGGTCAACCCGGGTTTGATTCCAGCATCCCATATGGTCCCCTGGGCACCAACAGGGGTAATTCCTGAGTGCATAAACCAGGAGTAACCCCTGTGCATTGCCGGGTGTGACCCAAAAAGCAAAAAAAAGGAAAAAGAAAAAAAAAGAGCTCCTACCCTCTTCCAAAGCAGGCTTCTGGCAGCAGCCCTGAGCAACAGTGAATGAGTACTTGGATGCCTTGCTCAGGTTCTTTTTTTTTTTTTTTTTTTGGCATGAACCCAAGTCTCCTGCAAGCACATCTGCACCTTACCACTGAGCCAGAGTCCAAGGCCAAAGGGGCCAGAAAAGCTCAAGCCGTTCATTCCATGCCTCAGTGGAGATGTCCATCTGACAGAACCCAGGCCCAGGACCCCTGAAACTGAGCGGCCTTCCCCAGAGAAGCCCAGCGTAAGAGCCTCACCGCTGTGCCCCAGCATTTGGAATCACGGTCGCAGGAACTTGACTGCGGAGCAACCTGAGCAGACCGTAGCAGCTAGCGTACGCAGCAACAATGTAGCTAAGTCAAACCTGTCACAGCTCAACTATGGAGTAAGTCCCTAATGCAGTGGCTGACTGTGTAAACTGCTGATGCAGTGACTCCCGCATGCAGCAACCCAATTATGTAGTAACCCACAGCTGCTGTGACTTGCGTAAGTGGCCGGCGAGTTCACAAGCGACGCACGTAAGGCCTCCGTGACTGCGCTTGCAACGCGCATACGCAGGACCCGTGTGGACTCCCACGCCCGTGCAGTAGCCTACGCAGTGCCCAGCACTCTGTCGCACGCGTGACACGCGCACCGGAAAGCATGCGCGCGCCTGGAACACGCACGTGTCGACACACACCTGTCGCCTCCCAAAAAGAGAAACTCGGCGTGAGTCCTACCGGGCCGGGTCGCGGGCAGGTCGCGGCGCTGAGCCGCGGGCCGGTCCCGGCGAGCGCGGCGCGCGCGTCACGGCGGCGG
>JAOXYA010413071.1:0-17629 GCA_028565675.1 Sorex palustris
TATGCCAGACACAGTAACAACAAAGTCTCCAATGGAGACGTTACTGGGCCTGCTCGAGCAAATCGATGATCAACGGGGGGGCCTTTACCTTTACCTTTACCTTTTAATTTATCTAACACTTGTTTGTTTTAAATAAATAAATAAGAGGTTATTAATTAGTGAAATGAATGACTGATGGTTTAAGGAACAAGATAGAGGAATTGGGAATACTATTTTATTTATTTTAAGTACCTGCAGTACTCATAAAATGGTAGAGTGTTACTTGAAGAAGTACCCATATATTTTGTAACTACATATTGTAACACAAAGAGCAAGCACTAAAGTGTAATTGATTATCAGAATGAAAATTGTAATCTGTGGAGTTCATGCCCAAATCAATCAGCTTAATCAATGGCTGAATGGATAGTAATACTCATACATTAAAAAAAAGAGAAATTGCAATCATATAAAAAGCTCAGTTAAAAACACAGAAAAGAAAGAAGAGAAGACAAAGGAAATATATTTTTTAAAACAAGGGAAATGAAAATAGTAACAATTGTCAATCTTAAATGTAAATGTCAATAATTACTTTACATTGAAGTAACCAATTTATGCAGAGAATGAGAAGACAAACCTCAGATTGTGAAAATATTTTCACAAGGTACTTCTAATAAAGGACTGCTATCCAAGAAATAAAATGATGTTCTTCTGAAAGCTTTTATATAGTAAAATAATGGCAAATGAATAAAATCTTATATTTTTAAATCAGAATTTAAAAAATTCTTGAAACATGCATAGGAAATCAACAACATACTTTCTTTAAAAAGACCAAGACAGATACCTCACCCATGATATATAAAATGTGGGTAAGAGGAATGTTTCAAAGGTCTAGAACATGAGCTTTACAAGTAGTACTCAGTTCCACCTGTATGCTACAAAAATTAACAGAAAACATATTACAGAGGGGAAATAAGTATATGGAAAGATATTCCACAACATCTAGTTAGTAAATTGAAAATGAAATTCACAAGAGACTTTCACGTTCCCATTGGCATGGTTAAAATCCAGAGCACAATTTTCATTTTACTGCTGTGAAAAATGAAAAATGGTGTCTTAAAATAATGTGAAAATTTCTTACAAAACCAAATGTTTATATAATTTTAATTTTTGCTATATTTATTATACTTAAATATATTCTATTTTAATTTTCTGAAGACCTAAAACCATTTTTAAATACCATATCACACCGACACAGACACAATCACACACACATATTACCTATATATATGTATTTGTTTGAGGGATATGCCAAACAGTGCTCAGGGCTTACTCCTAACTCTGCACTCAGGGAACACTCCTGGAATGGCTTGGCAGACCACATGAAATGCTGGGTTTTAAACCCAGGTTGTCCACATGCAAGGCAATTGCCCTATCCACTATACAATTGCTTTGGTCTGTATTTTAAAATATATATATATATTTATTGGATTTTAAGTAACATGAATTCGAACATCTCCCAATGCAGCAGCTATGTGTACTTAAGTTGAGAACTCAACATGATGAACAACCTGGCACCCAGCTGCATAGGAGGAAGAGAGCAGCATGGACCACCTTCAAGAGCGTCAAAAAATGGTTAAGAGGACGAAGAACCTCTGGCTCCAGGCACATCTTTTCGACTCCACTGTTCTTCCTGCACTAACATACACCTCAGAGACCTGGGCCCTAGGAAAGCAGGATGAGACTGCTATTCAGGTCTCCCAAAGAGGAATCGAAAGAGCTATGCTTGGAGTATCACACTTCACTCAAGTGGGAGAAGGAAGCCGGAGTTCTCACCTCCTTCGATGATCGAGAATCAGGGACGCTGTCTCATTTGCCAAGGCATCAAAAATCAAATGGGCTTGACACATAATGTGGTTTGAAGACGACCGCTGGACTAGAGCCAATACCAACTGGATTCCATGGGAAGTCAAAAGAACCCCTGGCTTCCCACCTACAAGATGGTCGAACTTCTTTGTCAAGATCCTGAACCATCTGTTTGAAGCTCTTCATGTTCCTAGAGCAAGCAGATGCCATTGGGCTGCACTAGCATGCAACGGGGACGAATGGAGACGTTACTGGCACCCACTGGAGCAAATCAATGAGCAATGGGATGACAAGTGATACAAGTGATACAAGGTAACACGATTACAATGTGTAACTTTTGCAGTTTTGACATACAGATTTTCTGTACCTTCACTACCATCACAGTGCCCAAGATCTTTTGCTACTGTCCCTATGTCACTTCTAGTTTGCCTTTTCCTGGCCGCTGTTCCCCACTAGGGCCTGGTAATTTCAATTATACAATCAAAAGCCAAAGGTTTGTCATCTTTTGATATTATGTATTCCCTTGTCTTGTTTCTCCAGAAACCATAATACCAAACATACTCATAAAATCCAGAAATTGTTCTCTTTGGTAAATTTCTAAACAATTTGAAAATATAGCATAGCTGTAGGGTGTTTGCCTTGCACGCAGCTAGCCCGGCCGAGCCAGGTTCGATTCCTCTGCCCGTCTAGGAAAGCCCGGCAAGCTACCAAGAGTATCGCGCCCGCACGGCAAAGCCTGGCAAGCTACCCCTGACGTATTCAATATGCCAAACACAGTAACAACAAGTCTCACAATGGAGACGTGACTGGGCCCGCTCAAGCAAATCGATGAACAACAGGAGGACAGTGTGACAGTGCGACATTTATACAAAACCTGTACATGAATGTTTCTAGTAGGGCTAATTGTTTACCAAGACTTGAATGCAAGCAAGATTGCCTTCCATGAGTTAATAGAGAAATTGTGGTACATCTAGACAATGGAATATTGTTCAATATTAAAGAGCTATTGAGCTATGAAATGAAACAAAGGAAACTTAAGAGCATATCGCTGTAAAAGAAAATAATCTAAAATGGTCACAGGACATTTGGAAAAGCAATGCTGTGGAGCAGTAAAGTCAGTAGTTGTCACAAATTAAGAGAGAGAGTTGAGGGGCTGGAGAAATAGCATAGAGTGAGGCACTTGCCTAGCATACACTGAGATCAGGTTTGCTTCCCAGTACCCCATATGGTCTCCTAAGGACAACCATCATACCTGTTTTGTGAACTGTCATTTTAAAATATTTAATTGTTTGGAGCTGGAGCAATAGCACAGTGGGTAGGGCATTTGCCTTGCACTTGGCCAACCTGAGTTAAATTCCCAGCATCCCATATGGTCCCCCAAGCACCGCCAGGAATAATTCCCGAATGCAGAACCATTAGTAACCCCTGAGCATTGCCGGGTGTGACCCAAAAAGCAAAAATATATATATATATATAAATAAATAAAATATTTAACTGCTTGAAAGGTGAAAAACAGACTTCAAGGCTTATTACATTTAAAAAAGTTATTTTGATGTCTGAAAAGTTAGTATTGTGGGTAGGATGTTTGCCTTGTTTGCAGCTGTTGTGGGCTCAATCCCTGACAACTCATATAATCCCCTGAGCATTGCCAGATGTAGTTCCTGAGTGCAGAGTCAGGAATAAGACCTGGGTACAGCCAGGTGTGGTGTGCGCACAAGAGAGAGAGACAGAGACAGAGACAGAGAGCATGGGAAGTTTTCAGAGCAATGTAATTAGATAGTGTCAAAACTCAAGGTATGTATAATACAGAGAGTGATTCCTAATATAAATTATGGACTTTGGGGGATGATGATGAGACAATATAAGTTCAACAAATGTGCACAATGGCACAGGAAACAGGGTAAATAGTTGGGACACAGTATTGCAATCTTTAAAATGCAAATAAAATTAAATTTTGTTTCTCCACCAGTTATTAAAACCCACCCTGAAAGCAATGATATAAGTGTGTTGGAACCACATTTCTTCTCCTTTCCCACTGCAATGAACTTTTCACTATCTTCTTCTTCCTTGTAGCACATTCAGGGCATAATAATTTGTCTTCTAGGTCTGGGGATGAGAAAGTATAGATTGGAAGCAGCAGAAAAGAGATTGTCCTCTTGGAAGTATCATGTGCCTAGGCCTGAGTCGCATGGAATTGTAGGTGACCCAATCCTGTGTGTGAGCAGGAAAGATCTGCTGTTGCCCCCACACACTTGATATCAGAGGCATGAAGCAGAAGAGTCTCTAGAGATGTAGGAATTAGCTATGGAATTTTCAGCTTTAGGCAGAATGCAGTTTTAACTGCAGTAGTTCTTGCTCATGCTGCCACTGCGGCTTTCTTGAGCTGAAGTTATAACTTAGAATACATTAGTCTTGCTTTCTCTCACTCATCTCATGGTTTTTACAAATCCTTGCTTCTTGGTCTCCACATGAGTTTTTTTTTTAATTTTTGTTTTATTTTAGGCACCATGATTTATAATATTGCTGATCTTGTGCTTATTTGTACATGACTTCAAACTGGCCTTCTAAGATGTTTTAAGAATATTTTGGTTAGTTTTGTTAGAGTGTAACATGGGCCTCTAATAAACTTCTATTCCTGGACATCAGCATTTAAATTTGCACCAATTCTGCAAAATGTCCCGATATACCTTACAAGCAGGGGACAAAATGGTCAGCAAGGGAAGAATTGGTGAGCTGTCTTATTTTTTTCTGGGCTTTTCAAGAAACACCTTATTTCACTTCATTAAGTTTCTCTTCAGCTGGAACCAATGTGGGAATTACATTCTACATAATTCTTCCCAAAAGACTTCTCACAGCTCTTATCATTTGAAATGCCATTTCCAGGAACAATTCGAGGTAACTAAAGCCCAAGGTCTTAAGGACTCTGAAGTTTTACTCTCTTTATCCTCATGGCTTCACTTTTCTCTTGCTTGCATTGCATATATATTTAACTTTCTACGTATATTATGTTATTGCTGAATTCCCCTTCCTCATTAACATGAAGTTCCAAGATTATTTGTCTCTGCAAACAGCTCTTAATTCCCAAATAAGCCCTGAACCAAAGTCCCTATAAAAAAAGAATGAGCATTTTTATTCTGAACACATGTACAGTGTTTCCAAGGGGAACATCAATCACGATTTACTTTATGAAGAATGAAGCTTTAGAGTTAGCTATTTACAACACCCCAAACGGTAACCTGGATGGTTCTCACTTCAGCGTCCTTCCAAAGGGCTGAGATCTTTCCCCTGGAGAACCACTAGTGCTTTTGCATTGCTCTGGCAACACCGAAAGTAATTTTCTAGTGATGTGTTCTAGGCACATAGAATGGCATCTTGGCATCGATAACAGCTTAGTCCATGTAGATAGAATCCACCATAAAAACTTTCTCTCTTCAAGCCTTACTCCTGGGATTTTTTGTTCCCAGTAAGATTACTAAGGACTTCTTTCAGATAGGAGCTTGGGGGCGTCAAAGCTTCTGCTTACCTTAGAAGTGCACTCCACCTCCCCTCCACATTCCACCCGATAGCTGATTGTCTCCAGTTCTGAGCACCAGGAGAACCCCAGAACCATTATCCCTTACTTCATTGACTCGAACGCTATCTATAGGAAATACATTATTTATTCATAACTTCATCACTAGATTTTAAATATTTGGAAAGCATCTAGCAAACATGCAGAATAATCTAAGCAAAGACACTGATGGCTTGTAGCTCTTAGTTCTGGGCTGCGTGGGATGTAGGAAATGTTTGTTTTTATTTCTTTGGCTTCTAGAATTCTGCTTTCTTTATAAGGTAACATTGGCACTTCTGTTTCTATTGGGAATAATTTACTGAATATGAAACTGGATGGAAAAGTGAAAAGTTATGGAGGCGTTTGCATTGCAATTTTAAAGGAAAAGAAAGACACAAAGACAGGGGCTGGAGTGATAGCACAATGGGTAGGGCGTTTGCCTTGCATGCAGTGGACCGGGGTTCAATTCCCAGCATCCCATATGGTCCCCTGAGCACTGCCAGGAGTGATTTCTGAGTGCAAATCCAGGAGTAACCCCTGGGCATCGCCAGGTGTGACCCAAAAAGCGCTGGTAGCACTGTCCTCCCATTGTTCATTGATTTTGCTCGAGCGGGCCCAGTAACATTGTGAGACTTGTTGTTACTGTGTTTGACATATTGAATAAGTCATGGGGAATTTGCCAGGCTTTGCCGTGTGGACAAGATACTCTTGGTAGCTTGCCAGGTCTCCGAGAGGGGCAGAGGAATCGAACATGGGTCTCCCCGGTTGGCTGCGTGCAAGGCAAACACCTTACCTGCTGTGTTATCGCTCCAGGCCGACCCAAAAAGAAAAAGAAAAAAGAAAAAAAAGACCCTAAAACCCTGGAACAATACTCCAATTTGTGCAGAATAAAAATAGCTTCAACACAGTATAAGTGGGGATGATGTGGTCAGGAAAGAATATTTTGATGCATCTAGACCGGCTTGATAATATACTCTAATTCTGTTACTATTTAATTCATTCATCATATTTACCAACCAAACCTATTATGGGCCTCTGTACAAGGATCTGAGGATACCAAAATGAATAAGACAAGATAATCCTTGCATGGAACAAAGCACAAAGCTTTAGTTCTGTTAGATGAGAATTCTTCCAAGTGGAAGGTTGGTTTCTACATCTCAGTGCATCTTGTCAAGGCAGTCAATCCTTAGAGATTGTAAACTCTTTATAATAGTGTATCAAAGTTCAATCACTGAAGAGAGTCTCTTGGCTTCACTATTCAGCAGGGGGTATCCAGAATAGATAGCCCTGAGCACACAGTAGATAGGCAGCCAATATATATTTCAATAATGAGCTTTCTAGTTACTCAAGCTACAAATTTATTCCAAAATGCTGAATAAGTTTATTATCAATTTTGTTGAAGCATTCCAACTTTGAATGAAAGTGGATTCCTACTTTCAGGGATTCGCAGTCTGGCAGGGTGATCGATGCATATTCACTTACAATATTTAGCTCAAGGTTCCATAACAAATGCCATAGACTGGGTAGACTCACAGCTCTAATATAGATACATGATTGCTTTCCTCTGAGGAATCCTTCACCTCTAGCTGCCTCTTCATAGAGGTGTCCCTAGATAAATATATGCCCCTAGCAGCTTTTTGTGTGTTTGCGTGTCTACTTGTACAAGGGCACCAGACACATTGGATTAGTATGCATCTCCAACAAACTCAATTTTTAACTTAATCCTCCTTAATGCTGAGAAAGTTAGAATTCAACATATGAATTTGGGAGAAACACAAAATTCAAACCATTAAAGTGTTTATGTTGTAATATGACTAGTCACAAATAAGTTTTAGGAAAGTGTGGCTTTGTCTTAACAATAGGAAGCAAATTTTAGAAGATACTAGTACTTCCAATGTACGATTTTTTAAAGCATTTAAGTCCTAAAACTTGTTTGTATTAAATAGAACCCATATTGAAAATATCATGAACTCTAGCTTCTAGAATATTATTTCCCTCTTAATGTAAAAAGTGATCCAATACTCAATGTGTTCTTCTTTAGTATGAGAGCCAGAGTTTAATTCACATTTTAATTGATATTTATAGTTTCTTTGATGTTGTGATACAAAAATCATTTGGCAGAGATTCACTCTGTCAGTAACTTTCAGATACTAAAATTCTGCTCACCATAATTTTACCTAAAAATGACTGAAGCTGTGTTTTAATCTCAATGGTTAATTTACCAAGATCTATTCCAGAAATTATTTGTAGGTGGAGGTGAATAAAATAAGAGGTTTCCTTTACCACTAAAAGCAGGCTGCTAAAAACTGACTCAGCATTAAAACTGAATCAATCAAATCAATCAGTCTATCTTTGATTTATTCACCCAATAATTTATTCAAATAAGCGTGTGTTAAATTAAAGAACGGTAAATCAATGAAGTATTTGTTGAACATCTAATATTTGCCAAGACTATGCTGAACTCCGTGGGGAATGCAAGAACTAGATGAAAGGCTCCCTCGGACAAGAAATTTACAATTAAAATGAGGTACGAAACTGCCACCCATGAGATAGAGAATAATTAAATGACTGATTGCATGGTAGCAATGACAAATTGGGTGAGAATAATTGGAAAGGTTTTAGAGATGCTGTATGCAAACAGAATCTTGGGTAACGATTATAATTCAAATAGATGGCAACAATGAGAAGGGAATGCTAGGTGAGGGCTTTGATAGAACACATTGTGGAAATGGAGCTGATATAAGGGCTGGTGGGCTTGGAGGCCACTTGACTATGTCAGATAATCAATGCAAAGTAAGAAAGTGTGGTAAATGACATTGGAACTATTGGTAGTTGATCTTAAATCTTGAACTGAGAAGTTTTGACAAAAAGCAAGTAAGCAGTATCATATCTTCTTAATACTATTTTCCAGGCAAGTGGCATAATTACATACATGTTGAAGTAAAAAAAAAAGGCAAGGTAAAATAAGGTAAAAGGAAAAGAGGTAAGAATTTGGTTGAGCTGCAAAAGGAAGTTACAGCAATCTGGGCAAATGGAGATTTGCAGGGTGTAGGGCTGGAATAAATCAGAAAATTGACTGGAGATATTTTTAAAGGAAAATAAGATTATACCCAAGAGTGTTTATATCATTAAATTTGAGTTACTTGAAAAATGATGGTATCACTAATAGAAAGGAGATAAGAAGATTGAATCTGTTTGGGAGAAAAAGCAAGAGGTGCAATCTGATGAAATTTTCATTTGTCCTTTGTTTCAAACTTTGTGAGTTTTACTGTAAGTTCATAATACACAGGAATAAAGTCTAGTTCTCTGTCTGGCCTAGAGTGTAATTGAGTATTCTGAGTAGAATTGTAATAGGGTTCTAAGAGATCAAGAACTGGGCATAAGATGATTGACTTGAAGTAGAAGCATTTCATATAGGGGCTTTCCTCTAAGTAGGTTTCTACATCCTGCATTTGGTGTGACTGAACTGAGATGGGCAGCATTCAAGGCAAGCACATTAGCCTCTGTACGTTTTCTTTTTCTTTCTTTCTTTCTTTCTTTCGTTCTTTCTTTCTTTCCTTTTTCTTTTTGGGTCACACCTAGCAATGCTCAGGGGTTACTCCTGGCTGTGTACTCAGGAATTACTCCTGGTGGTGCTTGGGGGACCATATGGGATGCCAGGAATTGAACCACTGTCAGCTGCGTGCAAGTAAACACCCTACCAGCCCCGGCTCTATATGTCTTTCTGCCCTTTTATATTACTCTTTTAATGAAATAAATGCAGATGCACATTTAAAACACAACTTAGATATTTTCAGATCAATGGAGGAGCAAGGTCATGATGTGGAATGAGCTCCCCTGGCAAAAGTAAAGGAGAGTGAATCAGCTCAGGAAATGAGGGTCAGTCAGAATAATAGTAGAACCAGAAACATAATGAGAGCCTAGGAAGGATACAGTTTCACAGGGACAAGGAGTGGCTAGAGGTGTGGGAGGGATGTGGGAACAGAGAAAAATCAATACAGCTGAGAGTCCAAGCTAATGAACGACTAAGAATAGATTGTTTGACTTCAAAAGCATCACTAGTGTCCTCCAAAAGAGCTTCCCTAATAAGCATCAAAAATGGAACCTAAATGACAAGGTTAAGACTAAAACAAGGATAACTATATATTTTGGCTTTGAAACCTTGACAATCAAGACAGAAAATGGGCCACTCGGTTTCCATGCCTATTTGAGGCATTGTGGACTGTAGAACACAGTCTATCCCTGCAAAGAGGATTCCAGTGGGATCTGATGGATGTGTAAAAGTCTAAGTTGCTCATAGAAAGAGTCTCAATATGCAGGATTCAATCTCCAGAAAACAACTGAAGCCAATAATCTGATTAATAAAAATTGCATAGGTACTACTTAGCTGTTTTCAATGTAGTTTGAGCATTCTAAGAAATAAGTATAACTGTCTCTATAAAACAAGCTTAACAGAAGGACATCAGTCATGACAATTAGCATACCAAAGTATGAGTCCATGCTTAGGTGGCACAATGAATTGTTTGTTTTCTGTGCTGTTGCTGCCTGGATTAAAACCTCTGCTGGTTGCTCCTGAGTGGCTTAAAAGCTAACGCTTGAAATCACTGCATGCAACTTCACTGAAATAACCAAATTAGGGTTAACAAATTGATTCCATTACATGTGCCAACTCTAATAAGTAGGTTATGGCTGTTGTGGATTCAGAGTTCGGAACATTCTGAGGTATTTTTAGGGAAAGGTACCATTTGATTAGCAGCCTTTGATGTGGGTACTAAAGTGGTAGCATTTAGACTTTCTAACTTCTGTCTGCCTATTAAGTGATTATCTCTTAATGCAACTATGCTAAAACCATCATACATTATTTATTTATTTGGGGGCATTTGAATGACACCCACTGTGCTCAGGTGCTATTCCTGGCTCTGTACTCTGGAGTGTCCCCCGGTGGTGCTCAGGCACCATATGTGGTGCCAGAGATTCTATCCAGCATCTGTAGGATGCAAAGTAAGCACCTTAACATCCTGTACTATTTCCTCACCCAGTCTTAAAACCTAAAACCGTGACACTTAAAATTTGCTCTTGTGTCTTTTCTATGCAGTAAGCTTAGTTGAGACAAGAACCTATGCTATAAATGCAGAAGAGTCTCAAGAGAGAATAACAAATGAGTAAGAAGAGGCTAGAATTAAAGTTTGGTATGCATAGGAATAACTTGGAAGTGGAGGTATAGAAAGTTATTATATAGTTATTATAAAGATATTTAGGATAGAGAGAAAAGGCACAAACAATAGAAAGGTAAAATGTGAAGGAGTAGAAAGGGAGAAAAAGAAGATAGAATCTCCCTTCTCTTCCAGCTGTTCATTTCTTCAAGCCTTATTTTCTTCATTTCTGTCCTCAAATCAATACTTGGCAGATGGGACCCACAAGGCATGTAGCACGCTATCTTTCATGATTCATAAAACCTCCCAAACATAGCATCACGGTCCAGCGCTGCTGCAGTAAGACAAGTCTTCCAGTAAGTGAATAAATTCGGCTTAAATTGTAAAGTTCCAACACTTCTACATTTTCTAGATACAGATAAGCCAGCAATTTTACTTCCATGTGATCCATTATACTGACCTGCACTTCTTATTCAAAACCAATCCAAAGTCCTCATTTAAATTCCAGCCTAAGCATTCGAAAAGTCTATGCTCCACATATCCAACTAGAAGCACTATGAAATATTTATTTAACCTTCAAGAGTAGGACTTTGCAGTAGATGGATTAGTCTTGACCATGCTAAAAGCTTACGAGTCCTTGGTGGCCTTTTTAGTTAAATTCAGTGTCACAGAAGCAATTCAAGACAGAAATGCAACAAATTCAAAACCACCTCTTTGTTTCGGTATCTTAATGTAAATTATTTATGCTCCCTCATCCTGGAGACAGTGGGAAGGAGAAAAGAATGAATCAGCATTTTTCTTTGCAAACTTGTGTGAAGAATGAAAAGCAGCAGCATGGAAGAAGGGAGACAGGAAAACTTAAGAATATTCTTAAGTATGGAATATACCGGATTCAATTACAATCTACAAAGGGGTCTACCCACTTCTGGTATTTCCTTTTAAAATGACCAGGCCACAGTCCAAAAATAGGTATCTGATTAGCTGCTGCAAAAAGAAAGTTATACTCTGAGTAACCTGGAAACAAAGCATTCCCTATCACCTGGCCCCTTCCTGAACAGAAACTTAGGCATTTCAGGATGATGTTGCCCTGTGAGCCAATTCTTCCCATCGCCAGAAGCCGCTCTCATTATCTGTGTTTCAGTTCCCACGGCAAACGAGGGTTAAAGAAGATAGTGGAACTGAAATACAGCTAGCAGCTTTCAGGAGCAACAGTCTTTCTGGTAAGACTGGGGTCTGCTTTATTTGCATGAGGGACCCTCTTTCTAGGAGCTAGTATAAAAAGGTTTTGTGAGATCTGAAGATAGATTTGTTTAGTGTCCTTGTATATAATTCTTGTAGAGGCGTTCAGGTACCCTGAGAAATAGCCTCATTTAAAGAAAGAGCAAGTTAAAGGGTCCACCTTAGCCTCATAGGGGTGCAGGGACATTAATTCCTTCCAGAAAAGAGAAGTGAATAATAATAACCTCCCAAGAGAGGTTCCTCTTATGCTATTAGTGGATCTGCTTTCATAAGTCTGAGCTTTATTCCCCTGTAGAGGCAATTATGAACAGAGTCGCTTTCTGGCTGCAGAAGGAGCTCAGAGAATAAAACCTTGAAAGATCTTGTCCAAGTGGCTAGCAAGGTCTTTCTTTTCTTTTCTTTCTTTCTTTTTTTTCCGTACTTCCTTTCCCATGTATTATGGCATTTATTCATGACTTCTTCCCTTATTCTTAAAAAAATTCATTCAATTGTTTTAAAGTCCTTCATAAGCACCTTAAATGAAAGCCACTCAGTGAAGATTCATACAGACTTCAGGGGGTGTGACCCCCTTCTTTGTAAGCCCAGAGGCTTACACCCTGTTGAAGGGCTAAAAAAGAGTACCCAAAGAGAACTCTGGGGAAACTAATGATGATTTCAACATGAGTGTTTTCTTGTGAGTTCTCAAAACACTAATACCATTATAGAAAAGTTGGATAGAGAAGAATCCAATAAAACGATCACTTCTACCTAAAGACAGGACCTCATAGGAGATAATTCTTTGTATTTGTGTAGTGCAGGCCAGCTATATGCAAGGAAAGTGCCTTACCATTAGTGAACACTTAAGGCAGGGCTCTGCTGACTTGCATTCTGAGCAAAATCCACAGTCATGGTGCGGTCTCTCCCTGCCTCTCCCTGACAACCTCCGCCCCACTGCAGTGTTCTGCTGCATGCCATTAGCATTCACTGTTAGCCTCAATTTCACAGACAGCAATGGCCCCTTTGAAGTTTCAGTTTGTTAAGAGGGATTGGCTTCAGACCGATGAAGGTGATAAATCGCAGGAGCTACAAGCTAATAGCATATATTTCCCAGTGTCTGTTCTTGGTCGATAGTAAGTAGTGAAAGCAAGGGCATATAGTCATGGACACATTCTGGTTTGCCTTTCTGCTAAACCTTGTGGGTATGGATAAAAGTTCCTGAGACCTGGGAGCATAGTCCATAAGCCTCAACCTGGCCTTTTGTCTCGGATTTCTACCATCTTAAGCCTTACGATCAATAAATTCCCTCCTGTTTTCAGTACTTAGAATACAGATTTGATGGAAGACTTTGATGTTAATAAGTCTGAGTCTAAACAGCGTGAGGCCAAGTCAATGGGTAATTTGATTAGTGTTGTTAAGTCAGCTGAAAACACACAGTCCATAGTCTCCAGAATTTCTTGCACACTCTGATATGGCTGCTTATGGTTTATTCATGATTCAGTGATGCTGCAGAAAAGCCTATAAAAACGTTCTCCACTTCTAAATGCATATGTTCTCTCTGCTCTCAGCTAGATCTGTAGGTCCCAGCATGGACTCCAGTCTTGTGATCATGCCATTCCTAACAATCCAATCCCACTGAAAATTGGGGTTTGTTTTTTCCTAAGTTCTAGTGGAATTTATTTCTCCTTTGCAAACAACATTTTGTTAATGGAATCACTGTGAGTTATACAGTTACGAAGTTGTTCATGATTGGGTTTCAGCCATACAATGTTCCAACAACTGTCCCTTCACCAATGCACATTTCCCACCACCAATGACCCCAGTTTAAAGGATGAGAGCTCTCTTTTAAAAAACTGCAGCGTTAAGTCGATTTTTTATTGTACTAGTATTAATTTGATATTCTCAGTAGCCAATTTTTAAAAGGTACCTGGAACGTTTACAGTCTTTTGAATATGTATGACTAAAGGACTAATTCTGTTAATTTAGGCCAGCTGATCCCCTCTCCACATTTGATTAACCATTATGCAAACCTAACGGCCAACTGGTTATTAGATTATTTGTAAAGAAGACAGGAAAGGAGACAGAGACTGATGGATTTATAGAGCTCTCTAGGGAGGACTGGCTCGGCTGGAAGGCATTTAGAAGCAATGACGTTAGAGCGCCTTCAGTGAAAGCCCTTCAAGTTGTCTTCTTACCCTGTCAGTCACAAGCTTGTTTTGTTCAGAACCTGGTAAATCATTGCCTTTATTGGAAGAAATCAGTGCCTGCCTGTCTTACACTGACCAGGTCACCATCTGTACCCAAAGCCTCTGATCCAGAGATTAGTCTCTTTGCTATGGGCTAATGGTTTCATTTCATATTTCCGACCACCTCAAGGAAGGGTAATTAAAAATTTAAAGAAGAGGGATTTGTTCTTAGCATCTCTCAGCAGAATAAGATCACTGGCTTTGAACAAGTCAATTAACTCCATCATTCATTTTTGGTTTTCTTTGGACAGTGGTGGATTATAGAATTCTCGACCTCCTACATCTGAGGCAGGTGCTTTACCACTAAACCACATCTCCAGCCCAATTTTTCTTGTTTTTGCTTTTGTTTTGGGGGGCTACCCCCAGCAATGCGCAGGGGTTACTCTTGGCTCTGCACTCAGGAATCACTCTTGGCAGTACTCAGGGGATCATATGAGGTTTCTACCCATCCAGCCCAATTTTTAAGTAGAGAATTCTCATCTTACTAATTTCTGTTCATAACACCTTGTGTATAATAGTATCTAAGAATATGATACCAAAATTATTTGCTTCTGAGCCTTATGCAGAGTATAAGGTCCATAAGGCAAAGTCACAAAATAGTTCATATATGCTGAGAGAGATATATGTATCATCTAGAATCTAGTTTTTTTGAAATATGCTGACTGATAAAAATTTTGAAGTAAAAATATCTTTTACAACTTTGTGGCTAGCAGCTTTGACTCTTTTGCATGGGTTACAAACTGATATCTCCTCTGAAATGCCTGACATAATTTAATAAATTTGACAGTACTTGGTCCTGAGGCTTTTTATCACAGGAAGCAGTTTTATAGATTATATGATAAACAGAGAGGCAGACACTAAAAGCACCCATGGTAACTTGAAAAAAAATTTAGTATGGATGCTAAATAAAAAATAATATTATTATATTGAGTGCTCTCAGATTGTGGAAATGAAAAATTGGAGATTGTGACATTAGTGAAATGCTATTCCTGCTTACCTCCAGTAAAAGAATCTTAAGGTCATTAAGGTAATTAAAATGTGGAAAGAATAACATCTACTAAAATGTAGTAATAACAACGTCTAAGAAGAGATAATAAAGAAAGAATAAGGACCACGGAGGGAGAGATAGTAGAGTGAGTAAGGACCCATCGAGAACAGAGCTAGGAGGGGCTGGAGTGATAGCACAGTGGGTAGGGCGTTTTCCTTGCACGCAGCCAACATGGCTGACCCAAATTTGATTCCTCCGCCCTTCTCGGAGCCACTGAGAGTATCTTGCTAAAATTCACACAAAATCTTTAATGTTCTAACACTAAGAAACATAAAATTAATGAAATAATTGTACTCATTAAATATTAAATTTCAATGATGCAACATTAAGATATACAAAACTATAGTTTAAAACACAGTAAAAGCAAAATGTAAAATGTTATATAAAATAAATATGCATATAAAAGTTGTAAGAATATGGAAAATAAAAATACTTAAAATGTTAGAGAAGTAGAAGTGTAATTTTTAATTAATTTTTATTAAAAACTGTGATTTACAAAATTAATAAAAATTTTTATTAAAAGCTGTGATTTACAATAGTTGTTTCAAGCATTTAGTATTCCAACACCATAAGTGTCACCTTTCCTTCACGAATATCCCCAGTTTCCCTTCCAATCCCAACCTTCTCAGTTAGGCAGAAAGCAATTTCAATTGCTTGTAAGTTAGAATTAAAGACCTTCTTTAAATCGATGAACATTGGACAGAGTGGCATCTTGAAATCCCAAGAAACCTCAAGGAGCTTGATCACCATGTGGATATGGTCAATCATGCTGAATCAGTTTAAGACTGAAGCGGACATCAAAGCCCTAGCCAAACATTCGAACTCAGTATATCAGGATCCTCCGTGAGTTGTATTACGGATTCACCACCAGGATCTCACCATTCTACAAGGAAGTGGTCATCGATGTAAAGAGAGGGGTTTGGCAGGGCGATACCATTTCACAAAACTCTTCAGTGCCATCCTCAAGAATGCCATGCGACAACTGGAATGGGAAGGAATGGGAGTGAAGATAGACAGTCGGCAACTACACCACCTCTGTTTGCTGATGACATAGTTCTAATAGCACCAAACATTAGGCAAGCGGCACAAATGCTGGCCAACTTCAACTATGAGTGTGGAAAGATTAGACTGCAGCTGAATCTCATAAAGACAATGTTTGTGAAAAATGGACTAGTTCCTGACGTTTCATTTGCTCTCAATGGAATGAACATCTCCAAGTGCAGCAGTTATGTCTACCTCAGTTGAGAACTCAACATGACAAACGACCTGGCACCTGAGCTGCACAGGAGGAAGAGAGCAGCGTAATTGTTGAAGAAAGAGCTAAGAGGATGAAGAATCTCGAGCTCCGGGCACATCTTCTCGACTCCACCATTCTCCCTGCACTAACATATGCCTCAGAAACCTGGGCCCTAAAAATTTGAGTCAACCAAAGAGGAATCGAAAGAGCTATGCTTGGAGGTCACACTTCACTCAAGTGAGAGGAGGAATCCGGAATTCTGACCTCCGTCAACGATTTAGATTTTGTCTCATTTGCCAAGGCATAGAAAATCAAATGGGCTGGACACATAATGTGATTTGAAGACAACCACTGGTCTAGAGCTGTTACCAGCTGGATTCCATGTGATATCAAAAGAATGCTGCCACCTATGAGATGGTCAGACTTCTTGGTCAAGACCCTGAACAAACGGTTTGAGGCTCTTTGTGTTCCTGTAGCGAGCAAATGCCACTGGGCTACACTAGTGCGCAACAGGGACAAATGTAGATGTTACTGGTGCCATCTCAAGCAAATCCGTGAGTAATGGGATATCGAGTGATCAAGTGCTTATAAGTAACTTGGAGAATTTAATTTCAGTATGATTCAGGATTCTCCATATGTAAGGTAGAACTGATAATTCCTAGTTCATAGGATAGTTGTCAGGATTAAAAAGAAGCTTTCTGTTAAACCGTCCTCAAAATGACTGAGATTTAGGCTTTCGTAGTAATGGTTTTGCCCTTAATTATGTAAGTTCCTGGCGTTCTGCTTTACACTTACTACATTTACCTTGCAACTTTCCTCTGAACTGATTCTGTTCTGGTGTTCTGAAGTGTTAACCGAATTCAATGGAAAAATATGCCTCTGATGTTTCATTGACAAGATGACATTAAAAATACATCACCACACAATGGAGGTGAACCCTGAAAGTCAGGCTAGATTGAATCCCAGATCTCACAGTGCTAACAAATTACTGTTAGCAAGTAACTTACTCTATTAGCAAGTTACATAAATCTCTCTGAAATTGTTATTGTTTGTAAATGCCTAGGAAAAGTAATCAACCACCAGCATTTTTACTCACTTTCCAGTCTACATTCATTTTTATTGAGTCTTTCTGACTAGTAAGCATTTGGAATGCAAACAATACTTAAATGGTATTTCTCTTGAGTTTGTTGCTCAGGAATAATAAAAGTAAAAAAGTAAAGGCCCTCCCGTTGATCATCGATTTGCTTGAGCGGGCCCAGTTATGTCTCCATTGGAGACTTTGTTGTTACTGTGTTTGGCATATCGAATACGTCACGGGGAGCTTGCCAGGCTCTGCCA
>JAOXYA010413373.1:0-17627 GCA_028565675.1 Sorex palustris
GGGAATTTAAGGGGGGCAAAGGGCACGGTATACAAAGTCAGAGATATTGAGTTTTGATTACTGAAAAGAGGTGTTTTTTTTTTTTTTTTTTTTTTTGCTTTTTGCTTTTTGGGTCATACCCAGCAACACTCAGGGGTTACTCCTGGATCTATGCTCAGGAACCACTCCTGGTGGTGCTTGAGGGACCATATGGGATGCTGGGGATAGAACCTGGGTCGGCCAAGTGCAAGGCAAATGCCCTCCCTGGTGTCCTATCACTCCGGTCACTAGCATTTCTACTAGCTTACATTCACTGAACGCTGGCTGTGTTTCCAAGGGACTTAGTATTGTCATTCTATTTGAGCAATAACCCTGTAAAGCAGGCATTCTGTGGAACCTCATTTTTCCACAATGGAAACTAGCCAGTCCACAGTGGAGCTCGGTTCCACACTCTGTCCTCCCACTGTGAGCCAGACCACTCAACTCTCTTGCCTCTGCTTACAAAAAATTCTTGTTGTTTGCTTGCGGTGCCTTGGTTTGGGCTCATTCCTTTTATATCACCAATAAAGCCCATCACCCATTCTTACAGCCCTTTCTCCTGTCCCCGCCTTCTCCTCTTCAGGTCACCTTATTTAGATTGTCACTGTCCACTGGTCTCTATATCCTTTTCTCTGTTCATCAATGCTTATTAGCTTAAATTGCACACATGGATGAAATCATCTGGTCCTTGTATTTTTTCCATCCTAACTTCTTATGCTTTGCATATTTCCCCAAGTTTCTTGCATTTTGCTACAAAGGGCAAAGTTTAATATACATTTTTTAAAAAATAGTTGGGCTCATATTCCATTGTGTATATCTGCAAGATATTCTTCTAATCCTCTTTCAACAGGCACTCTGACTGCTTCCATAATTTATTGTAAGTAATGTTGCAATAAACATTGAAATGGACATACACTTTTATTTTAATGTTTTTATATTCTTAAAATAGCAAGAAGTGGTTTATTTTCTTTTGTGGGGTTAGGGGCTGTCAATCCTCAGGGCTTTTTCCTGATTCTGTGCTCAGGAATCATTCCTGGTAGTGCTCAAGGCACCATATGGAATGCTGGGGATGGAGCCCTGGTCAGTTCCTGTCAACCGCATGCAAGATTATCTGCTATCTTATCTACTATGTTATCACACAGGCCCAGTTTCTTTTAGTTTCTTATTGATAGCTCTTATGACCAAAGGCAGAGTTCCTCTTACTCATAGGAGCTACCAGAAAATTCCTGAAGAGTGAATGAGTTGACAGACTAGTTTCTCCAGTTTGCCTGAGTGAGTGAAGAAGGGATTCTTTCCTCCCTAAGATTGAAGGAGTTTGCTTTCACAAGTTCTGGATGAACCGGTTGAGACATCTTCATTGCTGAAACTCTTGTAACACTGCTGGGGAATTACAACTGGGAGGATAGAAGTAAGAGTCATCTGCTTACTCAGTTACTTATTGATGAGGCCTTATTTAGGTTGTAAGTAACTGAAAGCTAACTGGGATCTGTTTAACTGGAACAAGAATGTATTAGGTGATTCCCAGCATCCAAGTAAAGGAATGAGTTCATAAAGACAACTAACAGTAAAAATCCAACAATTGTGGTCCCTTTCTTCAAACCCCACCAGCTTTCACTCTCTCCCTCTTTACAAAGTTTTCTTCTGTTATTTTTTGTTTTGTTTTGTTGTTGTTGTCTGTTTTTTTCAGGTTTTTTTTGGGGGGGGCGGTGCAGTGAGTCTGTGAGCTACATCTTGTATTTTGGCCATACAAAGAGAGTTCAGTTTTGGACAAGAATTGAGTTCTAAAAATAGGTAAAGGTAAAGGGATATACATGGATAACTTTACAGTAACTGTACTGCAAACCATAGTAACCAAAAGAAGGGAGGGAGGGAAAAAGAAAGGGGAAAGGGAAGGGAAGGAAAGGAAGAGAAGGGAAGGGAAGGGAGGGGAAGGGAGGGGAGGGGAGGGGAGAGGAGAAGAAGAGGGAAGGAATGCGCAACAGTAGCAGAATAAAACAACTTGCTGCCCAGTTTCCCTGGTAGAAACATTTGCACCCAGAGGAAGGGGAGTGAAGGGTGGGAGTGGTCCTGGTGCCTGGGTAGGGGAAGGAGCTGTGTCTTCTTCAGGCTCCTGAGCTGAGCAGTGAAGGGCCATGTGCCACTGATGGTGCCCCCCAGCTTCCAGACCAGGCACAGGGCGCCTCTCAGAACCCACCGCAGCCGCCCTTGGGTGGTTCCTGTCCTTGTTCAGACATAGGGGCTGGAGTTCAGGAGAGCACACACAGTACAGGCTGAGGAACAGCCTCCAAATATACCCTCCTCCCAACACTGCCGGGGGACCTGTTGGTCATGCATAAAGACCTTGAGACGGGGCGATCCTGGATGAGCATGTGGGTGTAATGTGGTCACAGGAGTCCCCACGGGATGGAGGACGAAGGAGGGTCCGGGGGAAACCAGCAGTGCCAGTACCTGAGCATTGCTCCCAGTTACTGCTGGCTCTGTGTCTGGGTGTCACTCCCAACAGGGCTTAGGGACCCACACTGTGGGTACCAGAGACCAATCTGGGCCACCTGCGTACCAAGCATGAGCTCACTCCAGACAACTGAGCTTTCTCTCCGGCCTGTTTGTTCCTCCTTTAAAAAACAAAAACCCGGGGCTGGAGCGATAGTACAGCGGGTAGGGCATTTGCCTTAACACACAGCCGACCCAGATTTGATCCCCAGCATCCCATATGGTCCCCTGAGCACTTCCAGGAGTAATTCCTGAGTGCAAAAGCCAGGAATAACCCCTGTGCATTGCCGGGTATGACCCAAAAAGCCAAAAAGAAAAAACAAATGAAAAAAATCAAGAATAGTAGAGACAAGGGCCAGGAGGATCACTCCATGGCTTGGAAGCTGGCCTCATGTGCTGGGGGGAAAGGCAGGTGGGATAGAGAAGGGACCACCAAATAAAGGATATTTGGAGGGCTCGCTTGGGATGAGAGATGTGTGCTGAGAGTAGACTATATCATGATGGCCACTTAATGCAAATAGTACACCCAAAGGGAAAGAGAGTAAGAGGGAATAGGCCTGCCACAGAGGTTGGGTGGGTGATAGGGTTTGGGGTGGTGGTGGGAGGGATACTGGGACCACTGGTGGTGGAGAATGGGCACTGGTGGAGGGATGGATACTGGTTCATTGTATGACTGAAACGTAATCATGAAAGTTTGTAAGTCTGTAACTGTACCTCACGGTGATTCATTAACAAATAAATAAATAAATAAACAAACAAAAAAGTCCACTTTGGGTTTAAAGAGGACCTAGAACATGGCACTGCAATGGATCAGGTTAATCCAAAGGGAGTCCCAGGCAAGGCAATTGGAAGCGGCTGGCTGTGATTTCTGGGTGCCCCGAGCCACAAAGAGGGGAAGTCAGACACAGTGGCAATAGGGCCAGTCTTTCCAGAAAGGAGGGAGACCAAGGCGGCTCAGCATGGGGAAGGAGCAGGGAACAGTGGGGGAGGGCGGAGCAGGGGGCTGGGGTCTCAGCTGGCTGCTAAGAGTCTGGAATTAATTCCTAAAACTATAAGTCATTGAGGGTTTTCAGCAGGGCCTGGAGGGGTCACAGGGTGATATTTGCATTATAAAAGGGATTGATTTGTATGGGTAGGCTCAACTGGAAAATAGAGTAGCAGGAGGGTTTCTGTAATAATCCAGATGACAAGTGAAGATCAGAAATGTTCCTGCCTTTTTTTTTTTGATAGCTAAAGAGAGCAATTTAGGATGGTTGCATTTATCATCTATTTCGTGATTCCTTCAAAGATAAGAAATAAATGATTTAGTCACCATTGAAAATATTTCTCAGGTTTACTGGAAGGGGATTAACCCTTTCTCTTCCCATCTATAAATTGTGCTGTATTTTGAGAATTCAAGTACTTGTTTTATTCTGTTACTGTGTTTGTAAAACTGAGAATCTGCTAATTTTCTTAGGGGTGTAACATGGATGAGCGATGAACAATGAAGCAGCAATCAGGCCCTTGCTGGTTTCTTTGAGTAACTGAATCATCTAGGAAAAGTGCAAGCATAAACTAATTTTTTTTACTTTATTGAAAATTTTAAAATTATATTTTGCTTTATAACAGTATTTCTTAATAATGCAGTTTAGAACTGATGTTTTGGATAAGGAGTCAATTGCTAACAACTAATATTATTATTAAACTTTTGGGCATTAATTTTGCTGTCACCTGTAACCTTATTGTTGTTCCTTTATGCAAATAAAGATTCATCAGTTGAATAACTTAGAATGACTTCTGTCTTAATATGAGCAGATGTTTCCATTTCATTTAAAGAGTCTATTTTATAGCAATAAATTTGGTCCAAAGTTTCTCTCCTATGATAAGACTCAGTGACTGGAGAGGAAGAAACCTGGTATAACCATCATCCCTGCCCTCAAAAGCTAAAAGGACAACCAAATTTACAGGAGACACAGGGGAAATGCTCTAGAGAGCAAGCAAACCATAATGCAACAGAGACAGGTGAACAAAGGCATGGGGGTGCTGTAGAGTGGGAAGTAAGACAGCCGGGACAGAGGAAGGTCCAGCCCCACCCAGGGACCTGAATGGAAATCAGGCTTCAGGGAAATGAAGACAGTAGCTCCAGAGGAAAACTGAAATGTTCTTTACTGTTCGTTTCTTCTCCTGTGTCCTTTCCCTGTCTCTGTAGCAACATGATGTTTGTAGGATGTGTTTACTCTAGAACTTCTTTGGAGGAACTTATTTAATAGGAGAACTCTGTTCTCTAAGCCTGAATATGAACCTACTGGTTAGTTTTTAAAAAAAAGAATAGTAAGTAAAAGAAATTACTCCACCTGAGTAAAAACCAAGGCAAGAATGCATACTGAAAAGCATAAAGCAGCTAAATATTAAAAAATAAAAAAGCTCTTAACAATTTGATAAACAACATATGCCTTCCAAGCTAAGGATTAACCCTTAGGCAATTTCATTCATCAGCCATAAGTTAAAAGTTGTAAGTTATTATGGAAATTTGAAATGCTGTATAAATTAATATCATTGTAAATTATTTTATTTGCTCTTGTATGTAGTCCTGTGCTGTTAAGCTTACTGTGTATCTTTCAGTGATTAAACACTTTTTTATGTCACCCAACAATTCCACTTTTGACCTCTATCCCCCAAATGCAAACTATGAATTCATGAAGGTATCTGCACACTTGCATTCACTGCAGCATTCAGACCAATAGCCAAGATCTGGAAACAACTCAAATGTCCAACAACAGATGAGCGGGTAAAGAAACTGTGACATATATTCACCATGGAATATTACTCAGCTATAAGGAAAGCTAAAATCCTGCAGTTTGCTGCAATTTAGCTGCATTATGCTCTTAAAACATAAGCATTGTAAATTACACTACTTGATAGGGCTGAAGAGATAGTACAGTGGGTAGGGCATTTGCCAAATTGGATTCAATCCTCAACATCTCATATGATGCCCTGAGAACCTCTAGGAGTAATTCCTGAGTGCAGAACCAGAAGTAACCGCTGAGCATCACCAAGTATGGCTCCAAAACCAAACCAAACACACACACACACACACACACACACACACACACACCCCAAAACACTGCTTGAATGTAAGATTAAATATTTTTTCTGCCCTATTTTCCTAGATGAAAAAAATGTTAAATCTGAAAAACAAAGTCAAAGGTGGAGCGATAGCACAGCGGTAGGGCATTTGCCTTGCATGCAGCTGGCCTGGCCGAGCCGGGTTTGATTCCTCCATCCCTCTTGGAGAGCCCGGCAAGCCTGGCAAGCTACCGAGAGTATCTTGCCTGCATGGCAAAGCCTGGCAAGCTCCTTGTGACATATTTGATATGCCAAACACAGTAACAACAAGTCTCACGATGGAGACGTTACTGGCCCCACTCGAGCAAATCGATGAACAACGGGGAGAACTCGTCATTATGCAAAAGAGGAGATTTTAACCCTGAGATTTCAGGTGGCAGGCAGGCTGTAGAGTTGGCTAAAGTAGGGCAAGATGCGCAGATAAACAGGCACAGAGACAAGAGACACTTAGACCCTCCGTGGTCATCTCATTTTTCAGGCTTCAACACGTGCCACTCTCAGAAAAGACAATGCTTCACACATAGTAGGTGCGTATTTTTATTTTACTTTCACTTTCTATTTTATTTTTAGCAATGAAATATTGCTAAAGGGTGGTAAATAGTGGAGAAAAGGATGCCAGCTCTTTTTTCCAGCTTGTGTGGCTCATTTTATTTTTAGATTGTTATTTATTTAGCTTTTGGTTTGGGGGCCACACCCAGGGGTGCTCAGGGCTGATTCCTGGCTCTGCACTCAGGAATCACTCCTGGTGAGTTTTTTCAGCATTTTAACCCTGAGATGGCAAGAAGCAGCCTGTAGAGTTGACTGAGGTAGTGGAAGATGTACAGATAAACAGGGGCAGCAGACAAGAGACAAGAGACCCTCCTCGGTCATCTCAACACGTGTCACTCTCGAAGAGGCTTCAGTGCTCCACAACACAGTGGTCTCCAGTGCTTGGGAGACCATTTGGGATACTGGGGATAGAACCGGGGTTGGCCACAAGCAAGGCAAACATGTTACCTACTGCACTATGGCTCTGGCCCCTTCCAGATTTTTAAAGCTTCATGAAAGCAGAGACCTTTATCAAGGATCTTATTTGAATCAAAGTCACTAAGGAAAATCCAAGATATAGAGTTCAAGGGAAATCTTAATTAAATAAACAAAATATCTTTTTTTTATTTGTTTGTTTGGGGGCCACATACTTAGCAAAGCTCAGGGCTCACTCCTGACTCTGCACTCAGGAATTACTTCAGCAGTGTATGGGGGACCATTTGGGATACTGAAAATTGAACTCAGATTGAATGCATGTAAGGCCAATGCCTGACCCACTGTACTCTCTCTCTCTAGCCCCAGTCAGTTTGTTTTTGAGTATTAAAATACCTCACTCAGAGCATGTTTCAGTGTTTCTACTTTCGGTTCGACAGAGGGTTAGAGTTATGAGAGTAAAAAGCAGTTTTAACATGTTGATGCCAGCACTGTAATTTGTGTTAATATAACTACACTCAAGTCTGAACCACTGGTGGGACACACTGGCAACAACCTAGTGAACAAAAAATTCTAAGTATTTGAATACTTCATGGTTTTGAACATTATCCTCAACTCTTTTTTTTTTCTTTTTGGGTCACACCTAGTGATGCTCAGGGGTTACTCCTGGCTTTGCACTCAGGAATCACTTGTGGCGGTGCTCGGAGGACCATATGGGATGTTGGGAATCAAACCCGGGTCAGCCATGTGCAAGGCAAACGCCCTACCGGCTGTGCTATTGCTCCAGCCCCATTTTCCTTAACTCTTAAGTGAAGCATTTAAATGAATACTATCAGATCCAAATTCTACCCAGGTGGGTCAAAATTGTAAATATTTGTGGGTTTGTAGGGTTTGTAAACCCTTCAAAATATTATATAACCTGTAAACTCTAATAACAGGTTAGCATGACTGCTGTTTGATCTGAATAAGTGCTAACTGTTCATCAGAGTCTTCCTCAGTCCCAATCTTCCAGGAAAATGATCTTTAAACTGCATTGTGGCAATAAGAGCTTTCTAAGATCCTTCTTGCAAAGTGGTGCATTTTCAGGGACTGCAGGGATAGTAGAGTGGGTACGGTGATTGTTTTGCACATGGTCAACTGGGTTCAATTTTTGCCATCCCCAAAGCACCAGGAGGAGTAACTCCTCAGTGTAGAACTAGGAGCAATCCCTGAGCATCACTGGGTGTGCCACCCCCTCCCCCCGCCAAAAAAAAAAGAACAGTACATTTTCGGCAGTCTCATTGAAAACTCAGAGACAAAGCAGCCTATTCTGGGTTTGTAACAACCTCTCCTTGAATAGCTTGATGAAAGGAAAGGCTGAGAAGCATCCCCAAAATGATGACCGAGTTTTAAGGTCAGGATGATTCAAAAGAGTTCCCTAAATATATTATGAACACACAGCTGCAGGGGATGTTAAAAAAAACCAACGGGTACAAATTGTAGTCACATAGGACTACTGTGTGCAGGGTACTCAGAGTGAAAGAACAGAAGGAAAGATGGCACGCTGGGGTGGCAGTCAGAAGGCAGAGGACCAACAGTACTGTCAGACACATCTCAGATGATCCACACTTGACAACGACTTGCCAGGGTCAGCATACAGAGGCTCTGACTAAGCAGCTAAATGATACTCAAGTGATTAACACTGTAGATCTTTCCAGAGAGGTTGAGGATAGTCGCGCGTCTGCCAGTCCTCTGGTCTCATCTGCACCTTTGTGTTGTAAGCTTTCCTTTCTGAATAAGACCAAGGCTCCTAGACCTCATGGCACACCCACAAGAATGTGTGAATGGGAAAAATCACCCAAAACAGAATAGTGTCCCATCGACCTCAAACTACCCCAACCTGATCCAATACCCTCAGTGGAAACCCAAACTTCTGTCTTGTCACTTTTCAGTCAGCATCCTGAGTTCTCCTCAGCCCGCTTTCTAGGGGTGAGCAGGACATGGTATTCCAAGGACTAGTTGGTGGTGAATGTCTATCTGTCCTTCTCTCAGGCATGAGGATTCTTCCAGTGGTTATCTCCATGGGTAAGAATTAAAGGTGAGGCTCGCGAGGAGAGAAAGGACTCCACACTTTGGATCTATGCTTGAAGCCTAACCCCCAAATGAAATGAGTAAGTCTATGTGACCCCCAGAAATAAACACTCGGGGAATTGAGCGGCATGCCTCAAGTTACACATAAAGTGTATACCTGGGATTTGAGCCCACTGCTTGCTAACTCAAAAAGTTTCCACTTGACTATTTTGCCAGGTACTTTCAAAAATTTGACATATGGCATTTTGTTGTGTCTGGGTATTGCTAGCCATCAGAAAATACCCCTGAAGAGTGACACTGTCTTCTTCTGGGATCTATCCCCTCCTTGCTTTCAGCTTCCTGGGGATCAACAACCAACACTGGAACTATTTTACATCTTTCAAGTTACTCACATTAGTGCATCCAAAATACCAACCCCAAAGAATCCTCTCCAAAATGAATTTTTACTCTCCTGCAATGTCACTTTACAGGGACCATGGCTGCTGGCCCATTTTCACAGATGACGGCTAAAGATCGAGACCTTTTCCACTTTATTCATTAGCACATTATGAGCAAAACTTCCATTCATTTTCTGATTGTCTTCCAGATGTACCTGCCTTGCAGGTATTTCAAAACTCATTGTTTGATTCTCCCTCCTAACAGTACAGCTCCTCATTCTTCCCATTGGAAAAAGGCTCCTTTGCATTCCCCCTCTGACACCTTCTTTCTTTTATAATGCCTGGTTCCCGGGAATTTTTCATTAACATTGGAGTCTGATCAACTTTTGTCTTGCTCCCTAGGAGACAGTCTTTTTCTTTCATAACTGATAACACATACAAGCTTCAGTTGTTTGCCTCTGAGTCTTATCTGCCCCTCCCGCTCTGCAGGGACCTTATGTGAGTTTAAAAACAGCTTCCTGCCGGGCCCCTGTGTGTGATGTACCAGCACTCAGTCTGCTGGTGAGTCCTGTAGGACTGGTGGTTTTTCTTTTGGTGTATTTGATTCCTTTCCAGAAAGTCAGAGATCACTCAGATGTATTGTCTTTGTCCTACAGTCAAGCTTATAATGTAAGGGACTTATCACTGCCTCATTCTACAACAGATCTGAGGTGGTAGGCGATCTTTCATCTACCCTCATGTAACTCCAAAATTTCAGAAAATATCTATCTCTGTGTTCTGCTTCGTGAAAACAAAGAAACACTGAATTAATCTGCTATGCCATAACCGCATACTTTATTTGTATCTTCGGATGATAAACAAGAACTGAGAAAGTCAAGAGAGATGTTTTTCAAGTCACAGAGGAAATAAATATATTTTTTTCTTTTTTGTTTTTTGGGCCACACCTAGTGATGCTCAGGGTTTACTCCTAGCTCTGTGCTCAGGGGACCATATGGGTACTGTGAATCGAACTTGGATGGGCCACTGCAAGGAAAGCATCCTACCTGCTATACTATACCTTCAGCCCCCTTCCTCACCAAAAGAATTTTAACAGGAAAAAAAGGTTTCCAATCAAATGTCTGCACTACAATTGATGTCTCCAAGGACCCTGTCTTTGTTTTTACATTATACTGGTTTTCCTTGGAGAAAAACCAGAAAAGTCGCTGGTATTCCTTGTGGGAATCTACGCTTCCCTCACCTAGTTCATGAAATTCCAATTCCCATCTCTGTCTTCATCTTCATCTTTGGGTTCCAGGGAGGGCATCAGGTTTCAAGCAATCCACACTGCCTACCAGTGCTTGGATGCAGTGACTGGTTCAAGTTTGGGTAAGAATTCTGATGATCTCACTTGTCAAATTCTGATGTTCCTCTGAAGATGGGACAGAGAGGTTCCTTTACTTTGACTCTGAACAATGACAACAAGCTGGATGGCTCAAACCCAGGCTTCACAAAGGAAGCCAGTCCGGAACCAAGCTGACATTGCAGAAATCATAGCAATGAGTGATACGAGAGCGTCGTGCAAAAACAGTACAACAGCTACTTAATAGAATATGGATGAAAACAAAGAGAGCCCCTTTTTAAACTATGGTACATCTACACAATGAAATGCTATGCAGCTGGTATGAGAGATGCACTGTAGCACTGTCTGTAGCACTGTCCTCCCGTTGTTCATCAATTTGCTCAAGAGGGCACCAGTAACGTCTCCATTGTGAGACTTGTTATTGTTTTTGGCATATTAAATATACCACAGGAAGCAGGATACTCTCGGCAGCTTGCCGGGCTCTCGGAGTAATCAAATCCTGGTCGGACGCGTAAAAGGCAAACACCCTACCTGCTGTGCTATTGGTCCAGCCCATGTAGGGATAATAATGAACCAAATAGACCCACGGCTGGAGTGGGGAAGAAAGTACTGAGAGCCAAAGTGAGTTAAGGCCTTGAACAATAGTGATCTAAGTGTCATCCTCAAAAAGAAAAATTTCTCACCTCCCTACCATCACCATCAACAACCACTACAGCCACCAGGAGGATTTGTTAGATATCTTACCCCCTTCTGCACTTTGGGAACACTATCCCCATCCCAGGGCATTTTGGGGGGACATCCCTGAATCTATTTACATTGCAGATTCCCAGAGAGATTTTCCAGATTTCTGCAAGACTGGAATCACCAGTTAACTTATTGCTAAAGTAGGGTGTGAATTGAGCCCTGGCAATGTCCAAAATAAGTAACTCAAAGGATTTATAACAGTCACTGTCACCTATGTTAGGAAGAAAAATCATTTTGTTTTTTATCACAGTGAACTACTTAGAACTGTGGAATGTTCATACCAATACCCTGAAGTTCAGCTCACCCTCAGTCTGCCCATCTGAAATGCTCCTCTCCCAGACATGACACTCCTGTTTTCCTCTCTGACATCCAACAGTTTCCTATTGCTTCTCACCCTCTGAAAGGCTGAGGTACAGGATCATTTGCTCAGGAAAACCTTCCTGGGCTTTAGCATCACCCAGGATCCCTCAGTGATGAAGGCGAAACATCTCCATAGGACCCTCATTTGGTAGCCTTAAGAAAAGAACCCTGTGCTTGACTCTTACTTCATTTGCTTATAAGTAGATGGAAATGGAGAGTGTCATGCTAAGTGAAATGAGTCAGAAAGAGAGGGACAGACATAGAAGGACTGCACTCAATTATGGAGTATAAAATAACATAAGACTGATACTCAAGGACAGTAGACACAAGGACCAGGAATATTGCCCCATAATTGGAAAACTGTTCCATGAGCTGGGGGAGAAGGCAGCTGAGATAGAGAAAGGATCACTAAGTGAATGATGGTTGACCGAATTGTTCAGGATGGGAGATGTGTGCTGAAAGTAGATAAAGGTTCAAACATGATAGCCTCTCAGTATCTTTATTGCAAACCATAAAGCCCAAAAGTAGAGAGAGAGTATGGGGTTAATTGCCATAGAGTCAGGGGGTTGGGTGGGGTGGGCGTGGAGAGTAATACTGGGGACATTGGTGGTGGAGAATGCGCACTGATGGAGGGATGGGTGCTTGATCATTGTATTACTGAAACTCAAACATGAAAGCTTTGTAACTGCATCTCACAGTGATTGAATAAAAAATAAAAATAAAGAAAGCCCTTTTTATCCCCCAACTATGAGGTAACGGGGCGGACGAGTAGGGGTGGCTTGAGGCCACTGTAGAGGTGCTCAACAGCTTCTCCATGGGGGTGGTCCTGACACTGTGTGCGGGGACACTCCTAGCAGTGCTCAGGGGACTGAACCGGGTTGGCCACAAGTAAGAAAAGAGTCATACTCCTGGGCAATTTCTCAGGTTCAAAAGATTCTTTCTAGTTTGTAACTGATGGCATCTTAACTGATACAGATATCTCTATAGAGGTTATACTTACAACATCAAATACAGAGCTTTTCTTTTCTTTTTTTTTCTTATGAGTCACACCCAGTGATGCTCAGGGGTTACTCCTGGCTTCGCACTCAGGAATTACTCCTGGCATGCTTGGGGGACCATATGGGATACTGAAGATCGAACGTGGGTCAGGTGTGCAAGGCAAATGCCCTACCCGCTGTGCTATTGCTCCAGTCCCCAGATCCAGAGCTTTTACTGCTAGTCTGAAACCCAGCATTTCTGGTATTGTATTCTGGGGTCTGTTCCATGGTAATCTGGGGTCTATGGGTGGCAGGAGACTGAAACTGGGTCTCCTGCATGCAGAACATGGGAAGCAATCCTTTAAATTACACCTGGGATAACTCTAGTTATTGTCATGTCATTTTCCCTTTCACCTTGAATTTTAAAAAAAGTCAATTCTTTCCTATATTAAGACACTCACAGATGACATGGGACAGTGGGGCTGGGGTGGAGGGTCAGTGACTCTCTGGGCTGTGGTGGTGAAGTAGCACTTCAAAGGATGAAACAGTAACAGTAACAGATTATGGCAAACCATGTCTCCTCAACACAAAATGTGTGGGGGGAGGAGAGTTCTACTACAAGAATTTATATTCTCAAACAAACCAAAAAAAGTTGACTCTTTTTGTTAGTATATCATTTGTCATCCTGTTATTCATCAATTTGCTTGAGCGGGTGCCAGTAACGTCTCCATTTGTCCCTGCCATGTGCTAGTCTAGCCCAAATGGCATGTGCTCGCTCCAGGAACACTAAAAGCTTCAAACTGTTCAGGGTTTTGACGAAGAAGTCTGACCACCTCATAGTTGGGCGGCTACGCATCCTTTTGACGTCCCATGGAATCCAGCCGGTAACAGCTCTAGTACAAGCAGTCGTCTGTAAATCACATTACATGTCCGGCCCATCTGATTTTCGATGCCTTGGCAAACAAGAGAGTGTCCCTGATTCTTGATTGTCGACGAAGGTCGGAACTCCGAATCCTTTCTCTCACTTGAGTGAAGTGTGATATTCCAAGCATAGCTCTTTTGATTCCTCTTTCGGATACCCAAATAGCATTCTAATCCTGTTTTCACAGGACCCAGGTCTCTGAGGCATATGTTAGTGCAGGAAGAATGGTGGAGTCGAAAAGATGTGCCTAGAGGTTCTTCATCCTCTTTACAACTTTTTCGACGCTCTTAAAGGCGCTACATGCTGCTCTCTTCCTCCTGTGCAGTTCTGGTGGAAAGTTGTTCCTCATGTTAAGTTCTCGACCCAGGTACCCATAGCTGCTGCATTTGGAGATGTTCATTCCCATGACAGCAAATGAAATGTCAGGAACTAGTTCATTTTTCATGAACATTGTCTTGGTGAGATTCAGCTGAAGCCCAACCTTTCCACACTCATGGTCAAAGTTGGCCAGCATTTGTGCCGCTTGGCTAATGTTTGGTGTTATTAGAATGATGTCATCAGTGAAGCCAGAGGTGGTATAGTTGCTGACTGTCTATCTTTACTTCTATTTCTTCCCATTCTAGTCGTCACATGACGTTCTCGAGGGTGGCACTAAAGAGTTTCGGTGAAATGGTTTCACCCTGCCAAACCCCTCTCTTGACATCAATGATCACTTCCTTGTACAACGGTGAGATCCTGGTAGTGAATCTGTAATACAGCTCACAGAGGATCCTGATGCATTGAGTTTAAACGCCCTGTTTGGCTAGGGCTTCAATGACCGCTTCAGTCTCAACAGAATCAAAGGCCTTCTTTAAATGGATGAACATTAGACAACATGGCATCTTGAACTCTCGAGAAACCTCAATGAGCTTGGTCACCATGTGGATATGGTCAACCATGCTGAATCCTTTTCAGAACCAGGCTTGCTTGCATGGTTGTCCTTCGCCAAGTATTCTGCCAATCCTACTCAGGATGACTTGAGTGAATAACTTGTAGACCACAGACAACAGGAAGACTGGATGATAGTTGCCAACATTGTGGATGTCTCCCTTTTTGTACAACAGAACGATCCTGCTGTTTTTCCAGTGGGACAGAACCGTGCATTCAGACAGGTAGTGTGTGAAGAGCCAAGCCAGTGTATTCTTCAGGAGTTTGGGTCTGACCTTGTCTGGACCGGGTGCTATATGCTTCTTTACCAATGAAAATAGCATGTCAAATTTCAGAAGGGAGAACGTTGGGCAAGACATATCCATCCTGTGGAATTTGGTATATGGGCAGGTGGATGTGGCTATTGAAAAGATCCAAGTAGAAGTCATGGATAATCTTCTCCATTGCTCTTCTGGAAGATGTGATAGATCCATCAGTACATCGGAGAGTAGTCATCTTGGTCTTGTAGTTGGTGAAGGACAGGGGAGTGTCGCAAAAACTTTTCCCGGCTTCTGCCGCATCAGTCAACACTGCTGCTCTTCTCTTTTTGATGTCTTCCTTTCTTGCTTCTCTGCACTGCTTTGCAAGCACTGACGTTAGCATGTGATTGCCCGAGGCTCTCGCCAAACCATGTTGGTGAAACTTCTCTAGCTCCATGTAGAACTTCTCTAGGGTTCTGAAGACAGGTGTCTTTTTCTGGTTTTCCCGCTCTCAGCATTCCTAGAGCAGTCATGGAGATGCTGAACCAGTCGACTGTATTCCTCATAGATGTTGTCAATGAAGGCATCTTCCCACATTGCCACAATAGTGCCAAAGAGCTCCCAATTAGTGGTCATTCTGGGAGTTCTCTTCTTAAACTTTGCAGTCCTTTCTCCCTGCTCTGTGAAGTAGAATTTTGCATGAAGGAGACAGTGGTCTGATCCCATTTGGAATTTTGGGACAACAGCAACATCGGTCAGGCAAAACTGTCAATTAATTATGATGTAATCAATTTAATGTAGAACTGTCCACCGGGAGGTTCCCATGTCCAACGTTTAGATTTGGCCTTCTGGAACTGTGAGTTACCATGAATGGTCTTGGTCAACATGAGGAACTCAGACAGTCTCTGAGTTCATTGAAATCCTGTTCTCTGAGTTCAATGGAACCCTGTCTGTTCCTTTCTAGGCCATGGGTCCCAATGTGGAGTTCTGGTGATCTCCCAGTCTTATCTTGGCATTAAAATTACTGACAATGATCTAATAGAAAGTGTTATCTTCTTTATAGAATTTCTCCAGTTCCATGTAGAACTTCTCAATTTCTTCTTCATCTTAATAGGGGATTGGTGCATAGGCAATAAGATAGAAACTGCTGCCAGCTGTGAGCCACATCTATTCAAGTGATTTGTGTTGTTAGACATTCGAATGAAGCAATTCTCATGGCCAAATTAGTGTTGACAAGGACACCAACACCACTGACGCCTCTTTTGTCACATGTTCGAGGAAAAATTCTCCAGTGTCAGATATGGCGTGCTGTGATCAATGCCTTCTCATCTTGGTCAGACCAATGACATTGTACTTGATCTTCCAGACTTACACCATCAGGTCCTCGGTGGATGCTTCTGATGCCAGCATACGTGTGTTGAAAGTACAGACTGTCATTTTCATCCTTCTTCATTTTGTCAGCCTAGTTTTGCCCTGAGATTTTATTAGCTTCTCCTTGTTCATTCTTCTTAATACTGTTGTACTGGGGGCTTTTTCAGGGTCAGGGATATGAGACCCATTGTATTTACTCTTTTTGGCATATTGAATATGCCACGGATAGCTTGCCCAGCTATACTGTGAGGGCAGGATACTCTAGGTAGCTTGCCTAGCTCTCCGAGAAGGAGAGTCAAATTCTTTGACTTATCTTTCAAACTGTCCAAAAAATATAAAATATATTGTCAGTGACACAGTATTAAGTATTTTCCATTGACATCCCCTTGTTAATCCAGCTTTTTCTTTCTACCATCATTGATAAAATAAGGAACATTCCCTGGTAATCACCAAAACATATTCCCTCCTCATAAAAATATTATGAAATGCTTATATAGATAGTAGTGCTAAGTTTCAAATACACCTGGTTTAAATATGTGATATTCTGACATGTAACTTAAAGAAATAATACAAGGTAATTATTCTCAGCTACTGATTGCAAAGTGTTTTGGGCACACCAATCTCGGCAATAAGGATTTCCTTATGTTTGAGTACTGCCAGAGTGAAAACCAGGAACGCTTGCATTACCACATAAGGGCACGTGGCACATTGACATTTTGTGATGCCATAAGCTGATCAATCAGCTGAAATTGATAAGAAGTAAATGGCATGAGCAGCTATAGAGAACCAGACCAAGACTGAAGATCCAAGTCTCACCCACCTATAATCATATCTAAACTCTGATCCAAAAACTTTTTCAGATTTCAAAATAAATTATTAGTCGAAATTTTTTTCTTATTAGGCCTGGAGCAATAGTAGAGCCAATAGAGTGCTTGCCTTGTACACGGCCAACTAGAGTTCCCACCCTATTACCCCATGTGGTTTCCCAAGTCTGCCAGTTGTTTTAAAGTACAGAACCAGGAGTAAGCCCTGAGCACTGCCATGTTTGACCCCCAAAACAAATAATTATTAGTATGATAATTAAAAGTTATCATAAATTTCAGGCCTTACATATTTACAGGTACTTTTAAAACTTTTGTGGTCCTGAGGATCAAATTTATAGCCACATATTCAAGGTAACTTTCCTAGTGATAAGTTGCATCCCTTGCTCTTAGATAAAGTGATCAATTAATTTTGTTGTGGTTGTTTCAATTGATATTTGACTCATTTAAATTCAAATTTAATATTTTTGTTGTTTTTTTTGTAAAAAGAAGACATTTGGAAACAGCATTAGATTTGTTATAGTATCTTTAAATTTAAAATAATTAATTAAAAGATATGCAATAAAATACTTATACAGCAATAAAAATAAGTTAACGATAAAATATCAGAGTTTTCCACAAAATATGTTCCTTTATTTTGTAAAAATATTTTAGAATAAGCCATCATAATATTCTTGAAAAAATAATATTTTGTTTATTGTTTTTACTCATGAGCTTGAACGATAGCACAGCAGGTAGGGCATTTGTCTTGCACACAGAAGACGCAGGTTCAATTTCTCCGCCCCTCTTGGAGAGCCTGGCAAGCTTCCAAGGGTATCTCGCCCACATGGCAAAGCCTGGCAAGCTACCTGTGACATATTTGATATGCCAAAAACAGTAACAACAAGTCTCACAATTTGTTGTGAGA
>JAOXYA010413477.1:0-32488 GCA_028565675.1 Sorex palustris
AGTCTGAAGGCGCCATGAGGCTGCTGATGCACTCGCCTCACAGGTACAGATTGACCTGCTGGCGGCACCATACCCCCATACCCTGGCCTTTTCTTTTCCCTCCCTGTTTCCTCTGGATTCCCCTTTGCCCTATATGCCTATTCATTCTCTGCCCTCCCACCAATTTTCTGTCCCTTCCTGCCCCGCTCTGCGCACGGCCCACCACCCCAGTACTCCATCCTCTCAGTACCTCTCTCTGGGGGAGACTCACAGGCCATGCTGTGGAGGGTCAGTTCTGGTGCCACGTGAGCATCTGGGCTGCAGGTCCGTGCTGGGGCCCGAGGAGGCGGGGCTCGTCAGGTCCTGCCATGCCGCGCTGACCAGCAGGGTCCCCTCCTGTGATGGGGGCAGCCTCAGGGTGCTTGACCAGCTCCTTAGCCCTGTCTCTCTCTGTCCTTCCTCCCTGCTCGTCTTGCCTTCCTTCGCTCTCCCGTTCTCCACCCCCCTCTCCTTCTACATCCCTTCTTTTGCACTCCTCCTCCCCAGCCCCCTTTCTCTCTTCTCTTGCCTATCCCCGCCTTTCCCTGCCCTCCAAGGTCCCCTTCAAGTTGTCTCTCTCTTTCCTCTCCCCTCCCTTTCCCTTGTACCCTGTGTCCCTCTGTGTCTGTCCCCACCCAACCCTCTCCCCAGTCCTGAGCCCCCTCCCATCTTTCCTCCACCTTTCTCACCCCCCCCCTTCTTCATGAACTCTGCTCCAGAAACGAGAGGAAACGCTCTCTTCCAGCGGCCTGGGCCCAGGTGGTCACGGGAGCCCTTGTTAGCAAGAGGAGTGAGCCCCTGGTGCCAGCCTGTGACAGGCTCCTGCCAACCCACAGGGCAGGGAGAGCTCGGGGACCAACCCAGAGACCCTCCCAGGTTGTGGTTGCCCAGCCAGGAGCTGCTCCCCGCACTGGGAGCCACACTGGGTGGCAGGGAGGGCGGGGCCAGGCTGATTCTTAAGAGAGGAGTGGCCTGTCGCCACTGTAGCACTGCACTGTCGCACTGTCCGCACTATCCTGTTGTTCATCACTTTGCTCGAGTGGGCCCAGTAACGTCTCCATTGTGAGACTTGTTACTGTGTTTGCCATGTTGAACACATCATGGGTAGCTTGCCAGGCTCTGCCGTGTGGGTGAGATACTCTAGGTAGCTTGCTGGGCTCTCCAAGAGGGGTGGAGGAATCGAACCTGGGTCAGCCGGGTCAGCCGCATGCAAGGCAAACACCCTACCTTGCTGTGCTATTGCTCCAGTCACCACAGTATTCAGAAATGAAATCAAGTATAGAGCGACCACCTAATGGTAATCCGGGAATAGCGCAAATGTGGGCCAATTTGAACCGGCCTTGCTTTCTTGACACAACAGCTTGCTGAGGGACAGCTTTGTGTAAGGTGTCCATTCTGCAGCCACCAAATGTCAAATGCAGCTTGGGTGCAAACTTGGGCAAATGTCAATGCTGTCACCTCAGGGGCCAAGCCCTGTGCAAAAGTTCCGAATTGTCTCAGACCCACACCAGATGCCCTTGCTGTAGCGGGGACCCTGCTTTCCCCCTTGGTTATGTTGTGAACTTGGGACCATCGACAATGCCTGCAGGGATGGCTCCCGGAAGACACTTGACTCCATAGGCCTCTTTGATGGCCTCTGTGAGTGGAGTTCAGTTCAGTCTTCCTCTGGTTGCTGGTGCCTGCTGAACGTCAGATCTGATAGTCAGAGGAACCCAGAGTCATCTCAAGTTCCATTCCAGGACATGTTTGCGTCGCCTTTCATTTTCTTAATTGGGGGCCACATGTCCTGTGATCCTTTTGTGCATTGCCCGATGACATGAGCGTTTGAACCTAAGGACATTTGATCGAGCTCCGTCTCCCAGGAAGGACAGTGACAGTCTCAGGTGTGTACAGGGTAGAAGATAATTTACTGGGATAGAGTCATGTTTGGGCTGGACCAATAGCACAGTGGGTAGGGCGTTTGCCTTGCATGCAGTCAACCTGGCCGACCCAGGTTTGATTCTTCCACCCCTTTTGGAGAGCCCGGCAAGCTACCAAGAGTCTTGCCTGCACGGCAAAGCCTGGCAAGCTACCTGTGATGTATTTGATGTACCAAAAATAGTAACAACAAGTCTCACAATGGAGACATTACTGGGCCCGCTCAATCAAATTGATGAACAACGGGAGGACAGCGTAGTGCTACAGAATCATGTTTAGTGAGTCCCTCACACACCCGAGAGAAACAAAGCCCAGCACGCTTCTCACACAAGTGAGACTGCAGTTCCCCTCAAAAAAATATTCACCAGAGTCCCCGTTTCACCTTAAAGATTTAAAAAGTGTTATTTGAGCTGGAGAGATGACTCAGTGGGCTGAGTGCCTGCTTAATGTTAACATGGGATGCCTGGGTTCGATTCTCAGCACCACATTGTAACCTGAACACTGCCAGGAGCAAACCCCCAGCGTTGTCAGGAGCGATCCCCAAGCACAAACCCAGGACTCGTCCTTGAGCACCATCTTGTGTGGCTCCAGAACAAAATACCAGGTTTACCCATTTAAATCAACCCTTGATTGTGGTGGAATGTATGAAGTATCAAAGTAGCCACTTCATCCATTGAACTGCATAGTTCAGTGGCATCAAATTCATTCAAACTAGCAGCACCATCTGTCTCCAGAACATTTTCATCCCCCATGCCCCTCCCAGACCCTGGCCCTGTTAGTTCTAATTCCTCACCCTGCTAGACCACCCAAATTTTACTCCTGTCCTTGCGACTTTGAGCACTCCAGACAACTCACCCAAGTGCAGTTCCCCCAGTACCCCCAAGATTTGTCCTGTTGGGATGGATGACGCTTATTCCATTCAGTTGCATGACCTTCAGGCTCTTCTGGCATGGAGCATGTGGCAGAATTTCCTTGCTCTTTGAAATTGCCTTACACTTTAATAATGCTATTTGCAAATAGAGGCAATTAGGTATCAGTTCCTTTTGCTTTGAGCTCATTTGTGAGTATAAACCTGAAGGAACTCAGTGAATTAAGTAGAAATTAGCCCCATAAAGCGCCAATCAATGTTTGTCAGAGACAGGGCGGCGTATTGCCTGGCATGCCCCGTCGCTGACATTAGTATACTCCTCTGCATTCGCTTGGTATTCACGGCCCATCATGTCTCTCTTCCATCATCCGCGAAGACCCTGCCATCACCCCTTACTCCAGGAGACCTTCTCACATGCTGTGCTGCTTAAAAACCTTTGTATGGGCACCTGCCACGCTTGGGACCCAGACTGTGAGCCGTGCAGACAAGTGTGAACGTCCTTATCAGAGACATTCTCTGCAGCCGTTCCTTGTTCTGTTCCTTGCTCCGCCGGGAGTCTGGTTTCTGGTATTGGGGTTTTTTTCCAGTTAAAAATCCCCTCTCCTTGTTGGTTGTCGCAGTGGCTGGCAACACCGACTTGACGGTAGCAGTTGCCAGGGCTGCAGGCTGGGTTGCAGTGCCCACACACTTGCTTGCAGGCCTCGTCAGCAGTTGTGTACTTGGTTGTGATGTGGCCTGAGCCCTCACGTGTCGTGGCTCCAGGGGGCCGCACGGCCAGTGCTAGGTTGGCCCTTGAACGCGTGGGGGCAGTACCGGGGATTGAGCTGCTGCCCTGTACAGGAGAGACGGGTGCCCCGACCTGGGCCTCACCCCAGGCCTTCCTTGAAATTTTTCCCTCCCCCTTTCCCATTTGTTTTTATTTTTTTCCTTTTTTTTTTGGGTCACACCTGGCAATGCACAGGGGTTACTCCTGGCTCTCTACTGAGGAATTACCCCTGGCGGTGCTCGGGGGACCATATGGGATGCTGGGAATTGAACTCGGGTCGGCCACGTGCAAGGCAAATGCCCTACCCGCTGTGCTATTGCTCCAGCCCGTCCCATTTCTTTTTTATTTATTTCTTTTTGTTTTTTTTTTTTTGTGTCACACCCGGCGATGCACAGGGGTTACTCCTGGCTCTGCACTCAGGAGTTACTCCTGGCGGTGCTCCGGGGACCATATGGGATGCCGGGAATCGAACCCGGGTTGGCCGTGTGCAGGGCAAACGCCCTCCCCACTGTGCTATCGCTCCAGCCCTCCTTCCCCCTCTTCAAAGGGCTGACATTTGCCAGTCGCTGCCGTTTCCAGTAGGAGAAACTGTAGGTCTGTGGGGGACTGGCTGGGCAGCAATTCATGGGACTGAGGCTGAGTCTTTAGCTCCTGAGACGCCCCCGGCCCCTCCGAGGGGAGCAGAGGCCCTGGATGCTGCGTGTCCGAGAGTCGCTTTCTGCTCCTGTCGCAGGCTGGAGGGGTTGGTGGCTGTCTCGAGGCTTTCTGATGGCCTTGTCCCCTCTTACTGGGGGATGGGTGGGGGGTGCCGGGGATGGCAGCTGGGGTCGGTTTCGTGCCAGGCGGGTGCTCCCGGGCCATTCGCAGGGCCGCTGGCGCCCCCCCAGCTGTGCCCTGGATGTGCTGGGCCCTGGAGTGACCGCTGCCCTGACCGCCGGCCCTGACCGCTCCGCCCCGTGCCTTGCAGTACTCGGACGAGTTCGTGCAGTCGGCCTACCTGTCCCGCCGGCTGGCCTACTTCTGCACCCGGCGCCTGGCCCTGCTGCTCGGCGACAGCCCCGGCCTCCTGGCGGCCCCCGCACCCCACGTGCTCCTCGGGGGCCCCAGTGCCAGCCTGGGCGCCCCCAGCCCTGGCGGCCCTGGGCCCTGCGTGAGCCCCGCCCAGCTGGCCTTCTCGGACTTCCTGGCCTGCGCACAGCACGGGCCCCTGGTGCACGGGCTCAGCTGCGTGCTGCAGGTGAGTGCCACATCACGGCCTGCCCCGCCCACGGCCCGCTGCCCCTGGCCTGGACTCCAGACTGGGACCTGCAGTGCCCCGGGTCAGGGGGAGGGAGCGCCACGTCACGGACTGGGATTCCAGGATAAGCTGTGGCTTGGCCAACTCCCCTCACCCCTGGCCATCCCCGGGTGCTGCCCAGATCCCGGGACAGGGGGTGGACCTCAGGTGACAGGGGCCCCAATGCTGTGCCTCTGGGAACAAGGCCCCCTCCCCCTGCCCCCTCCCCCCTCTCCTTGCCTCCCTCCCCTCCCCCAACCCTCCGCATACCTCCCCCCACCCTTGGCCTTCTGGCCGAGGCTTTTGAACCCAGGGCACCGGCCAGGCTCTGCTTCCCAGCGTCACTCGGGGCTCTGTCTGGGCTGGTCCCGGCAGGCGGAACCCCGAGGCGCCTGTCTGAGCCCCCTGGGGACAGGCTGGAGCATGTGGGCATCACTTCCTGTCGGGTCTGAGCGGGCTCAGAAACGGGAGCCTCAGTCTGCCCAGAACTTTCTGGAGGGTGTGTCTCCCACAGCGCCCTCTGCTTGGGGCCTGGTGGGTAGCAGGGCCTAAGGGCCAGCGTGTCCCGGAAGGTCTTGTGGTGGGAAGGGCCGCGGTCAGCGGTGCTGCGGTCCACTAAGAGTGCCTGGCCGCAGGGGAGGGGAGGAGGAGGCATCAGTGCCAGCCAGGCCAGGTGGGGTCTCTGGGGGAGCCCCTGCCCTCCCCCCGGGGCTCCCTGCCCCCCTAGCCTTGTCCTGTAGGGGCTTAGGTGTCCAGAGCTGCAGGTGGGGACAGTCCAGCCCGAGGAGGCCCCCCGATCCCGACCCCTGGGGAGAGATTGCCCAGGAGTGGGACAGCGGAGAGGACCGAGGGACGTTGGCCCGGACACAGCGCGGGCCGGGCAGAGACAGGTGGAGCCTGGAGTGGGCGCTGTCCCTGGGAGCCATCGCCCGTCCTGTGCTGGGCAGCAGCTGGCGGGCCCCCTCCTCCCCGGGTGCCGATGGACAGAGGCACTGCCCGCGACAGTAGGCAGACGGGGCAGGCAGTCGGCCCGAGGCTGGGGAGTTCCTGTACAGCCGAGGGGAGACATGGTTGGGTGCCTGGTGGCCAGGAAACTTGCAGCAGCCGCTTCGCGGAGAGCCCCGCCCCCCTTCCCGCTCAGGGCTGCCACCTCTGAAATCAGTCTCAGTGTTTGGTCTCTGTTTTGTTTGTTTTGGGGGTGGGGTGGGACAGGGCTTTCTCCTGGCTCTGTGCTCTGGGACCACCCCTGGAGGTGGACGGGGGGACCATCGATGGCCACTGAACCTGGGTTGGCTATGGGGGTGCTGGGCGGGTGGGCACCTCACCTGCTGTCTCACGTGTCCCCCCCACCCCCGTCCACCTCCCCCAGTGGCACAAGGTGTGGAAGGGGCAGTGGAGTGGGTCTGACGGTCACTTGTCCCGGGGCTGAGTGAGGTTGGGGGTCCTGCTGGAACCGTCCCCACCCACCCCCTCCGGACTCAGCCCGGGGCATCCCTGTGCCTGGCCAACAGCCACCGCCCCGCCCTGGCCTTGAGATGCCCACTCTCCCTGCTCTGTCCCCAGACGGTCACCCTCTGCTGCCCAAGTGCCTTGGTGTGGAACTACTCCACGAGCGACAGCAAGAGCGCGAGCCCCGGATCCCCGCTGGACCTGCTGCAGGTGGCCCCGTCCAGCCTGCCCATGCCTGGCGGGAACTCGCCCTTCAACCAGCAGGTGGGGTCCGGGGCGGCCGGGTGGGCTGCGTGGGGCCCCTCAGAGCCGTGGGAGCTCACCCACTCACCCTCTTGTGTCTGACCCCCTTGCCAATGACTCTTCTAGAAAGTTCCCGTCCCCCTGCTCAGAGGGGGGTGTGGGAAGCCCCTGGGGCGGGCGCTGGCGATGTGGAGTGGCCGCCCACGTTCCGTGTCCTGTTGGGTCCGCTGATGCCGGGTCCAGCCTCGGACCCCCCTGGGCTCGCCTGGCAGCCTCTGAGGCCATGGCGGTTCTTCACAGGGTGGGGGGGGGGGGAGGGCACGAGCTCAGAGATGACGGCTCGGAGCGTTCACCTTCTCCTTGGTGGGGGCGGCTGACCCTGTAGTGTCATGGTCACCCCTGCTCCTCGGGGCCCACTGGCATGTGCTCAGCTCTTGAGCTCCCTCCAGCCCAGCATGTCTGCTTTTTTTATTTATCATTATTATTATCATTATTATTATTATTATTACTCTGACTTGGGGTCCAACCCAGCGGTGCTCAGGGATCCCTCCTGGTGAAACTCTGTGGTGGGCGGGTATTGAACCTGGGTCGGCCGCATGAGAGGCAAGCGCCCACCCGCCCTGCGGTGGCTCAGGCTGCCCCAGCTGACCTTGTCCAGTGAAACTTCCGGTCACCTGCGTTTGTTTTCACCGGCCCGTTTACCGGAAGCTGGTGTTGGCTCCCCGCTGGAAGCTGGATCACTTTCAGCACGTGCCGGGTGACCTTCTGCCGGGTCTCTTGCCGCGTCCCCGTAGGCCCCTCCCCCCGTGACCCCTGCATGGATGCCCTGGGCCTGCTGACCGCCGGCCACTCTCTTCCAGGTCCGGGCCAGGATCTATGAGGTGGAGCAGCAGATCAAGCAGAGAGGCCGCGCCGTGGAGGTCCGGTGGTCTTTCGACAAGTGCCAGGAGTCGACAGCAGGTGGGCGGCGTGGGGGGACGGCATGCGGGGCCTCCCGCACCTCCTTTTCCCTCCCCCTCCCCCCTTCCTCCCTCCCCCTCCTCTTCCCCCGTCCTCCAGACATGAGTATGTCTGTGTGTGTGAATGTGTGTTTCTGTTTGTGTCTCTGTTAAGTATATCTGTGTATGTGTGTGTGTGTGTGTATGTGAGTATGTGTCTGTATATCTGTGTGTGTCTGTACGCGTGAGTGCATGTATGTCTGTGTGTCTGTGTATGAGTGTGGGTGTGTCTTCTCCTCTTACTCCTCCCCCTCCTCTCCCTCCCCTCCCCCGCGTGGCACTCGCTCCTAGGAGTCCCCCACGGGCCCTGGGACCCTGGGCCGACACCCAGACCCTCCCAGACTACCCGATGAGGCCTCTCTGGCAGCTCCGTGCTGAGAAACGCTCTTTCCTTAAGGCTCCCTTTGCCCCCCACCCCCACCCCGCCCCGCTGGCCCCAGGCTTTTGTCTGCTACCTCCTCTCACCCCGCTAACTCCCCGCTCTGCGTCCACGCCCAGGGGTGACCATCAGTCGAGTCTTGCACACTTTGGATGTCCTGGACCGCCACTGTTTTGACCGAACGGACTCCAGCAACTCTATGGAGACACTTTATCATAAGATTTTCTGGGCAAACCAAAACAAAGACAACCAGGAGGTAATTTCTGTCTCTCTCACGCCCTTCTTGTCCCTGGGTCCTTCCTTCGTTTCCATGAGTCCTGGCAAAGCCTCGGTGACATGGGGTGGGGGTGTCTTAGGGTGCGGCCCGTATGCTGGAAACGCTTCCTGTGTCCCAGCCCAGTGACCGGTGCTGTGGACCAGTTGCCCAGGCACAGCCGCCAGAAAAGCTTCTTGTGACACTCACCCGGATTCCTCCCCACACCTCCGCAGCACTGCCGGTGTAGACAGGATACTGTCCTCTGTTGACCGGACTACGGGTTACTGTCACTGTCACTGTCCTCCCGTTGTTCATCGACTTGCTCGAGTGGCCCAGTAAAGTCTCCATTGTGAGACTTGTTACTGTGTTTGGCATATTGAGTACATCATGGGGAGCTTGCCAGGCTTTGCTGTGCAGGCGAGATGCTCTCGTAGCTTGCTGGGTTCTCCGAGGGGGGCAGAGGAATCGAACCCGGCTCAGCCACGTGCAAGGCCGACGCCCTCCCCGCTGTGCTATCACTCTGGCCCCAGACTACGGGTACCGTTTGTTTTTGACTTAAAAGTAGTGGAATCTTGGGGCTCCATCTCTTTGGCCCCAACACGGAGGTTCTTGATCCATTAAAATGGCCTGGTCCCCTAGGAGGGAAGCGGGAGACCACCCGTTCACGGCGTGTTTCTTGGGCTGTGTGTGCTGAGAGCAGGACCTCGTTCTGGGTGTCCCCCGAGCACCCTGGAGTCCAGCAGCCCGGCTTGAGGGGGACTTTGTGACACAGGCACAAACGTGTCCTGGCACACTCAGCGACTGTGGCCAACCTTCCCTGGATATGGGGGGTGGGGGACGGAACCAGGTGCTTCTTGTGAGAGGCGGTGGCGGGCAAGGTGGACGAGAGGACGGGTGCGACAGCGCATGCAGGTGCTGGTGTGCCCTTGAAGCAGCCCCGGGGGTCTGAGTTTTCTGATCGCGGTGGGACAGGTTTAGTTGCTGCGAGCAAGTGTCTCTGCTGTGCAGTCACTCAAAGGAGGCCCTTTCCCCAGGGCGGCCGTGTCCACTAGGGGGCAGTGCGTGTCCAGGGCTGGGCTATGTGCTCTTGCTCAGCCTTCAGGGCTAAACGCCCTGAGCATCCTCTCTGGAAAGAGCCTGCTTGGGCCGTCAGTGGCCCTGGGTTGCTGAGCTGTGGCTTGAGCCGGACAAACACGGTGACACTTTCTGGCCACACAGGCCCGTTCGTCTCAGCGAGGAGGCTGGGGGCTCACGGGAACTCAGCCCTCCGGGCAGTCTCTCAGCCCCTGGCGTATGTGTCTCCTCTCTCCGCTGGATGTTTGCCTGTCGTTGGCACGAGGCAGCCAGAGAGCTGCTCGCTGCAACATTGACGGCTTCTGGGAAGCCAGGTTGGGTGTTTCATTCTTCCCGACTGGAGCGACACGGTGCTTTCTGAGAGTTTTTCTGGGTGTCTGCAGTTCAGCTCATGGGAGACTCAGTTCTCACATGGTCACGGTTTTCCTCGGGACTCGGTTCTCACGTGGTCACGGTTTTCCTCAGGACTCGGTTCTCATGCGGTCATGGTTTTCCTCAGGAGCCGTGTCTCCCAGTGTTTTGTGGTCCCAGTGTGGAGGATTCAACTGAGGGAGAGCACGGGAGTCCATCCTTCAATGCGTGTGGACAATGCTTAGTTGACTGAAACCCTCAGACGCTTTCCTTTTGTTTTCTTACTTGCTGCCTTTCTTCCCAGAGCTCAGAGCTGGCCTATTTTTCACTGCTTCTGTGCAGAAAGGAAGGCGGGGGGTCTTTCCGTGAGGTATGTTTTGTTGGGTGTCACAAGGCTTCAAGGTTGTCAACACTCAGAGGACGTGAGAGGAGGGAAATCTGCTCCGTTCCTCCTCAGATGGGAGGCGCCCGGGTCTCTGGGAAACGCACATATGGAAACACTCATCTGCGTGTGGAGACGGTGGCAGGAGCGAATGCTCTCTGGCGAGGCTGCTTGTGTTTCCGCCCTGGAGTGTGGCGTCTCAGGCTGATCTCACAGGGCGCGTCTCACGGCCTGACAGGGATTCTGCCGTGGGCTTTTCTGCTGCCGGCGCTTAGACCCTTTCTGATGGAGGGAGCTGGGACGTGCACGCAGACCCCCTGGACTGCACACCGCAGGTGGCTGACCCCATGCCTGGCCGTGACGTCAGCCCTCCACCTGGCTGTGACGTCAGCCTTCCACCTGGCCAGCTCTCCAGATGCTTCTTTTCACTGGCGCAAGGAGGGCAGTGATGATGTTTTGAATCCAGACAGGATCCCTTTGTTTAACGTTGACCAAGAGTGATGAAGAACGTTTATAAACATGGTGATCTCGGATTAAGAGGTTGCGGCAGGCTTTACCCGGAATCGCAGCCGGTCCCGTGCTGTGTGTGTGCTGTTGCCTCCAGCTGTGGGTCCTTGCTTCCCGTCCTTCCCTTTTGCGGTGTTGTTGACTCCCTGGTGGGCGTCTCTTACTTGCCAACAGTTGAGACTCTCACGCGGTCCTCCTACTTCCGGCTGGAGTCTCCCTTGCCAACTCTGTCCCTTCCTTGTCCATCCCTCGGGGACCGCTGCCCGCTGACCTCCCGAGAGTTGTCGAGTGGCCCCCGATGCTGTGTCTTTGACGTGTGTGCCCACCATGCCCCGGGATAGGCATACCCGTGGCCCCTCGGGATGGAGGCCTTTCTCCGCAGCTGAGTCTCTCATCTGCACGTCGCAGCTGGAAGTGCCCTTCGTACAGGCGGGAGGCCGAGCTCCTGAGGCAGATGGATGAGGGTCACTTGTCCTCACCAGGGCAGCCTTCCCCTGTGGACACCCCAGCCGTGTGCGAGCACACTCCGTGTCCGGAGGCCCCTTCCCCTCTGCCCAGAAGGGGGGCGTTTGCCCCTGCAGGGGGAGGGACTGAGGGGCTGAAGGCCGGGTTGGGTGCGGCCCCGCTGCTGTCAGGCCCGGGAGCGAGAGTCCCCCGCTCACCGCCTCCCCTGACCTCCCTTTCCTGTGTTCCCTCCAAAGCCGCTCCTATTTTTGTCTCTAATTTGATACCGAAATACCCCGGTTGGCGGCTGGGAAACAGAATCCAGGCAGGGCCAGATTCCCACCGCTCAGCTCCAGACAGACCCACACAGGTCCCTGCACCGTCCGCCGGGGCTCCGCTCGCCCAAGGCCGCCACCCTCCTGCGGCCGGGCGACCACGTCCAGAGGGGGAGTTCTGGCCCCTAGGGGCAGTTGGCCGTGCCCCTCATGGGTGCCCCCCCCCCGGCACTGGCTCATGTCTTTGGGCTTTCAGATGATTTCCTTGGGCTGGATTCTCACTGGAGCAGCCACTAACACTTTTTTTCCTTCTGCTTTTTGGGTCATACCTGACGGTGCTCAGGGGTGACTCCTGGCTCTGCACTTAGGAATCACTCCTGGCGGTGCTGGGGGGGCATATGGGATGCTGGGAATCAAACCCAGGTCGTCCGCATGCAAGGCAAACGCTCTACCCGCTGGGCTGTCGCTCCAGCCCCCTCTAATGTCTTTCAGGTGCTTGTTCTAGAACAGTGGGATACCTGATCTTCACTCCTGCAGAGCAGGCGGGAGAGTCCAACTGTCTCTGCCGTCCAAACACTGGCCTGGCAGCGGGGGGCGCCCAGAGAAACGACCGACCCACCAGCACTCCTGTTTGTGCTGTGTCCACACTTTCCCGTAGGTCTCCTGACGCTAACCTGGAAAGGCCTGTCCTCCTACCCCCCTCGAGCTGCTGCCCCCGCCTGGCCGGGCTCCCAGTGCCAGTGTGTCAGCCCAGAGCACCGCTGACTCGCAGGAAATTCATCCCCGTCACTTGGCACTGTCAGAGCGGGAAGGGCATTTGCCTTGCATGCTGCCGGCCTGGGTTCAATTCTCAGCATCCCATAAGGTCCCCTGAGTACCTGAGTACTGCCACAAGTAATTCCTGAGTGCAGAGCTAAGAGTGACCCCTGAACATCACTGGATGTGACCCAGAAAGCAAAAAAAAAAAAAGGAACAGCGTGTTTGGAAACCTGATTTGGGGGTGAGCGTGTGTCCCCGCTCATGTGCTGGACCAGTGACAGTGATTTGATGTGGTTTGTCAGGAGCCTCTGGCTGTGGCCAGATGCTGTTCTTTGTGATTTCTAGAGATTTCTGGGTTGACACAGGAGCCTCTGCCCTGTGGGTCGGGGGGGGGGGGGCGGTCCCTGGAACCTACATTTTCTACCTATGAAACAGGGCAGCCCCCTGAGGTTTGTAGCTTATGGTGAACCCACTTAAAAGAGTCATGATAAAATTACAGAAAAATTATTTTCTAAGATTTCGATCCCTTGTAGTATAGTGGGGAGGGGGCTTGCCTTGCACACGGCCGACCCAGGTTTGACCCCCAGCATCCCGTGTGGTCCCCCGAGCACCGCCAGGAGGAATTTTGTTTTTGTTTTTGGGTCACACCTGTGGTGCTCAAGGCTTACTCACAGGGGTCACTCGTGGTGGGGTGTCAGGGATCCGAGCCACGTCCACCGTGTGGACAGTGTGGACAGTACCTTGCAGCTGTACTGTCGCTGGGACCCCCAGGAGTAATTCTTAGAGTGCAGAGGCAGGAGTTGGCGCTGAGCAAGTTGCCAGGTGGTGTGGGGGGCCCGGACCGCTTCACTCTCCTCTGCGGGTCTCTGAACCCCTCTGGGAAGATCTTCTTGTTTCCTCCGGCCTCGGGGCAGTCTGCGGCCTCAGAAGTGGATGGACTTTGCCCTCCTGGAATCCGGCCTGCCTCGGAGAACACGTCGTGGCTGAAAATAAATGGATTTTGCCAAGTGTGACCTTTTATGGGATCCTTGAGGTGAAGGCAGGGCCGGCCGTTGACAACAGTTTATAGTTTTCAGCTTTATTTTCCTCCATTGCCTGTTCATGACTGTGGAAACTCCAGCCCCTGCGGGCAGGCTGGGACATCCTGGGGTGTGACTGGGGGTCCGGTGCGGCCGCAGGGGATGGTGCCCACCCTCCAGGAGGCCTCTCGCCGTCAGGGGGACCCGGGCTTGTCTGAAGCTGTTTTTCTGCCTTTTCCTCGAGACCATGGGGTGGGGGGCATAAGGGCCTCTGTGGGCCCCTCAGGGTATTGCGTGGGTGTGGGGCACAGGGAAATCAGGCCAGAGGAGCCCAGCAGGGGACTTGGGGGCACCCAGGGGTGAGGGTGATGGGCACCAGAGGGCAGCGAGGTCAGACGTGGATCCCGGCAGGAGAAAGGTTGAGAAATGTGGGTCTAGAAGGTGAACTCCAGAACTGGGGGGCTTGGGGGTCTCGTTCATGCCAGTGATGTGAGTGGCGCTTTGGCCGGGAGCTGAGTCCTGCCTACAGTGTGTTTGTGAGTGCGTGACCCCAAACTGGGGGCCGCTTCCGGGAATGGTAACAGGAAAACACCCCCAGCCTGGCTTGCCCAGGCATCGCTGGGCCCACCGGAAACTCTTCCCTAAATGGAGGGAGTTCGTTCTTAGGGGCCGCGTCTCATGGTTTCCTAAGTGCACGGGGAGACGGAAGTCCTCCTTCTGCGTGTGGGTGTCGCGCCAGCGTCGGACCCGCCGGGCACCCGGAACGTGGGTGCGAGTGTGTTTGGGGCGGGTCTCAGCCTGGGGCGTTGGGCTGCACGGGCGGACGTGGGCGCTCCTCATGAATCGAGTCATTTGTAATCGAGTTGACTCATCAGGTTCCGAGACCCCCAGCCCTGCCCACCCTCGCTGCCTCCTTTGATAAGCCCACAAGCGTTCACCCTCACTGCAAGCCCAGACAGAGATCTCAGGATGCGCGTCGGGTGTGTGCCTTCCTTCCTCCGCGCAGCGTGTGCAGAGCTGCCGTGGGCTGCCCTGGGCTTACGAGGGGCTCTTGGAGCCCCCTGGCTGGGGAGCCGCTCCAGGACTCGAGGGTCTGGCCTGGTGCTGGGCACGGCCAGGGGGACTGTGGGGCTGCTCGTGGGCTTCTCCGAGAGGCTGCAGAGTGGTCGGGGGCGAGCTTCTGCCTGCTGCTCTCCCCCGCCCACCAGGTCCCCGAGAGCCCTGTCGCCTTTCTCTCGTATGCCCCCCACCCTCGGGTGGCCTGTGGTCCCGGCACCCGGTGCTCCGTGCTGAGCCCCGCTTGGCTTGAGGCCCCAGTGAGGGCCTTTTCCTGTGTGTGTCCTGTCTCCCGGCCACTGCCGGTGGCCATGCTCGTGCCGGGGTCCCAGACTGGCCGCGCAGTTCCCCTGCAGCCGCTTCTTCCCGGGAGCTGGACATGCCGGCCGGGTGGGGGATGTGGGTGAGGCTGCGTCTCCGTGGCCTGTCTGCGCAGCTCCTGTCCAAGGCAGTTCTGGGGCTCCCGGGCTCAGGCTCCTGTGTGAGCCAAGTCCCCGTGTGAGGTTGGACGGTCCTGGCACCGGCTGATTGAGTGACCGATTTCCCTCCACGCTTCTCTCTGTGCTTCAGTCCACACAACCTGGAGCTCTTTAGGAAATGCCCAAAGATGCCCACAGGGAAAGCTGCGGATGGTGGCCGCCCTGCGGGGTGGGTGCGATTTTATTTTATTTATTTATTATTGCTTTGAGGCCACACCCGGGGGTGCTCAGGGGTTCCTCCTGGCTCTGCACTCAGAAATTACTCCTGGCGGTGCTCGGATGACCATGTGCAGTGCCAGGGATCGAACCTGGGCCGGTTGGGTCCACAGCACTCTCTCCACTGTCCTGTTACTCCGGCCCTTGCTTGGGTGGACGTGACTCAGAGCGCGGGTGTCTGAGCTTCACGTGCTGGAGCCCCAGGGTTGGTCCCCGGCACCATCGAGTCTTCGGAGTACCACAGGTGTGGCCCAGACACCCAAGAAACGCCCCCTGGAATGTTATGGATTATCCCCTCCCCCGTCATGGCCGTTGGGATGAGTGGGGTCTGCACACACACCTGCTGACTGGCGCCCACAGCATTTAGCCTTGCTGCTCATTGGGGCCGCTGCCCTGGGGTTGCAGTCCCTTAGTGGTGGTGCTCCCCGGGGGCCAGAGTCCCTTAGTGGTGGTGCTCCCCGGGGGCCAGAGTCCCTTAGTGGCGGTGCTCCCCGGGGGCCACAGTCCCTCATGGTGGTGTTCCCTGGGGATCACAGTTCCTCATGGCAGTGCCCCTGTGTCAGAGTCCCTCAGTGGCAGTGCTCCCTGGGTCACAGTCCCCCATGGTGGTGCTCCTGGGTCACAGTTCCTCGTGGCAGTGCTCCCTGTGTCAGAGTCCCTAAGTCGTGGTGCTCCCTGGGTCACAGTCCCTCGTGGCAGTGATCCCAGGTGACAGTACCTTGTGGTAGTGCTCCCTGGGTCACAGTCCCTCATGGTGGTTCTAGCATGTGGCAGCCAGGCCCGTCCTTCCCAACGGGGACACGGCATCTTTTTCATCTCTGTGCTTGCAGGGGTCGCATCCTTTTTGCTGGCTGTGGTGGCGTTGGGGAGGGTACTTTGGGGCCCCAGGCAGAAGAGTCATGCCGGAGTCCCTTGGGGCAGGGGATGGCCCTGGGCCCAGCTCCCGGCTTCTGCTCGTGGCAGCTGTTCAGGCCCTCGAGCTCTCCCGGCACCCTGCAGGTGGTCACTGACTGGCGCGCGTGTCTCTCTCGGTCCCCAGGTGGCCCCCAACGACGAGGCGGTGGTGACGCTGCTGTGCGAGTGGGCCGTGAGCTGCAAGCGCTCGGGCAAGCACCGGGCCATGGCGGTGGCCAGGCTGCTGGAAAAGCGGCAGGCGGAGATCGAGGCCGAGGTGGGTCCCGGCAGGGCCTGTCCAGGGCGGCAGGTGAAAGTGTGTGTGTGTGTGTGTGCGCGCACGCGCGTATGTGTGCATGTGTGTGTGCGTGTGTATGTGTATGCATGCATTTGTGTGTATGCGTGCATGCATACGTGTGTATGTTTGTGTGTATACATGTATGCACATGTTTGTGTGTGCATGTTTGTGTGTCTCTTTGTGTTTGTGTATGTGCTTGTGTGTATAGATGTGTGTTTGTATATGTGTGTGTTTCTATGTGTCTGTGTGTGTGGGGGGGGGTGACTTCTGTTTTTTTGTTTTGTTTTGTTTTTATTTTTGGAGTCACACCCAGCGATGCTCAGGGATACTCCTGGCTCTGTACTCCTGGTGGTGCTTGGGGGACCATATGGGATGCTGAGATTGAACCTGCTCAGCCGCGTGCAAGACAAACGTCCTCCAGCTGTCCCATCTCCAGCCTGGCCCTTTCTGGCCCTTGTTCTCCTCTGAGTGCCGTTTTCCTGGAAGGGGAAGGATGACGGCATCCGTGGACTCCGTGTCCTGAGCAGGCGGGCGTTGATGCCGCCACTCATTTATCATCCGGACCAACTCAGAATTCTCCCTTCTGAAATAAAGCCGGAGGGCCAGAGCGATAGTACAGCAGGCAGGGCTCTGCCTCGTACACGGCCGACCCAGGTTCCATCCCCGGCACCCCGTAGGGTCCCCTGAGCCCACCAGGTGTGACCCCTGAGCACAGAGCAGGAGTAAGCCCTGAGCACCACCGGCAGTGGCCCCAGAACCGGAACCAACACCACAAATTCTGAGACTTGACTTCAGACGAAGAACTCCCCCTCTTTGCATCTGTGAAACACACACGGACACATACACACACATGCACACATATACACGCAAACACAAAAGCACACACATATGCACACAAACATGCACACACACGCACACACACACACACTTGTATGACGTGTGTGAGCACCTGACTGTGACCAGCCAGCCTTTATGAAGGTGAACTTTGCCACCACACGGCAGGGGTCCTCCATGCGGGCAACTTCTCTCAGCCGTGCCGCTTGTCTCGCTTCCTGAGTGGGCTGCTGGGTGCCCACCCCTGCTCCAGCAGTGACCCCGGACAGCTGGCTCCGTGTTGGCACCCCGAAAGTGCTCTGCGCTCAGAAGGGGTCCCTGCAGGAGCGTGTGAGCCCTCAGCTGCTGTCTCTTCCCGCCGGTGCCGCCGTCTGCGGGGCTGTGACAGTCCTCACCACCCCTGGCCTCCTGTCGGGGAATGTTCTGCTCCCCAGGCGCGGAGAACCCATGTTGAGACAGGGCTTGAGGACCCATTGCTGGGCTGGACCCCACAGTCCGCTTGCCCAGGTGTGGATAGAGGCGTCTCACTGCTTCTCCAGCGTGGACAGACGGCAAAGTACACCGAAGGAATGCAGTACTGGACCTCACTGCTCCTAAATTGTCTCTGTCCCCCCCAACCTCTGGCAAGTCTAAGATACACACTCAGACACACACTTTGTTCTCTCTCCTCTCTCCTTTTCTTTTTTCTTTCTTTTTTTTCTTTTCTTTTTGGATCAAACACAGTGATGCTCAGAGTTTACTCCTGGCTCTGCACTCAGGAATTATTCCTGGTGGTGCTCAGGGGACCCTATGTGATGGTGGGAATCAAACCCGGGTCGGCCACGTGCAAGGCAAACGTCCTCTCCACTGTGCTATCGCTCCAGCACCCCTGCCATCTCCTTTCCAGAAGAGGTTCACGTGCAGATTACTGTATAGTTTTGATCCATGTAAATATGTTCGTGCCAAAAAAAATGTATTTTCTCAGGCCAGCGATTTCTGTTGAACATCTTCATTTGCAAAATGAGACCTTTGCGGGGAGAAGGGCCAGACGGGAAGAGTAATGTCCTCACAGGATCATTGCTTACTGTCCACGCGTGGCTAATGAGTGGGAAGGAAGCAGAGGGCTCTGGGGGGTGGGGGGAGCAGAGAAGCGTGAGGCTCTGGTGGTTTCTCAGCCTTTCCTTGTAATTTCTGACTTTGAGAACGAGGAAGTTCAGCACATCTCTGGATGCGTTTCATGAAGTGTGGGGTGGAGAGCAGTTCCAGGGTGCTGGTCTGGAGCTGTGATGAATAAGCAAAAGGCTCTTACACGAGGGATGAAAGGATCCTATTGGAAGAATTACGGTAGCGTTCTTCCACATCACCCCTGACTTTCCAAAAGATTCTCTTAAATAGTCACCTGTCTGAAAAATAAGCCCATGGACTCTGACTCAGTGACGCATGCCCAGAGATTTCTCAGAGTGTTCTGTGAAATGGGAGTTGCTTAAAAAGAAATCGCAGGGGATGGAGTGTTGGTACCCCGCGGAGGGCGTTTGCCTTGCATGCAGACAACCTGGGTTGGATCCCCGGCATCCCATATGGTCCCCTGAGTACTGCCAGGAGTAATTCCTGAGTGCAGAGCCAGGCGTAACCCCTGAGCCTTGCTGGGTGTGACCCCAAAAATACTGTAGCACTGTTTTCCTATTCATCGATTTGCTCAAGCAGGCACCAGTAACGGCTCCATTGTGAGATTTGTTGTTATTGTTTTTGGCATAGCGAATATGCCATGGGGAGCTTGCCAGGCTTTGCCGTGCGGGCGGAATACTCTCAGTAGCTTGCCGGGCTCTCCAAGAGAGACAGAGGAATTGAACCTGGGCAAACATAAATCAATCAATCAGTCAGTCAATGACATGCCTTTTTTTTTAGCAGCTTTGCAAAGGGATCCTGAGTAGCTCATTGTCATTCTGCCGTTTTCTGACTAACCGGTTCCTTCGTTGAGCCCAGCAAGCTGCCGTTCACTCGGGGAGTGTTTCTCATCCACATTCTTTAAACCACTGGACATGTTCTGGGCCAGCTTCTCCAGCTTTTAGAAATGATAGTGAGGACACAGCCCTCAGGGAGGCCAGAGTCTGCCCTGGTCAAGCGTGTCGTGTCTGAGAAGCTGCGCGTGGACAGAAGCTACTGAGCCTGCACCTCCAGGACGCCCGCCCTAATAACTGCGCTTATTTCCAACCTCAGAGATGCGGTGAGTCTGAGGTCTTAGACGAGAAGGAGTCCATCTCTTCAGCCTCGCTCACTGGATCGAGTCTGCCCGTTTTCCAGAATGTTCTACTGAGGTTTCTAGATACGCAGGCCCCCTCACTGTGTAAGTAAAAGCTTTTTGCTTTTTTTGCTTTTTAAATAGTCGACACTACATAGGGGAACGGATTCATTTTCTTTTTCCCTTGCACGTTATCAAATATACTTGGCACGAATACAATGTATATTTTACCGAGCAAAATGGTTTATTTGGGGGGGGGGTGGTGTTGGAGGCCGTACTGGTTATGTTCAGAGGTCACTCCTGGCTGTGTGCCCAGGAATCACTCTTGGTGGTGCTTGGGATTATCTGGGATGCTGGGGATCGAGCCTTGGTGTGCACCTGAAGTGCCCTCCCGTGATACTATTGCTCTGGCCGCTGAGCAAAGTTTTTGTAGCATGTTTTCAATGAGAACATTAATTCAGTTTTAAAATCAGGCAAGTTTTTAAAGGTTCTTCCCCCATGTCCCCCATGACCGAAGTACCAAAAAATGATCTGGGAGCTAGCTAAGGGCTGGGCGTAGGGTCAACGTGCAGGAGGCTCTGGGGTCCCCCCAGCACCTCCAGATTTCCCCCTGACCCCAGCACCACACCTGGAGTAGCTGCCGTGCACTCCGGGGCCTTCCACAATAAATAAATAAATAAATAAATAAATAAAGTGCCAGAATGCTAGAACCTGTCCCTAGGTCATGTCTGCCCGTCCTCCCCACCCCACACCCCTGCTGGGAACCTCAGCTCCGTGGGCAGGGACCGGGAGTGTGCTTCTTTGCCCATCTCCCACTCGCTGTGCCCCGCAGGAGTGAGGACGTCCGGCATCTGTCTTCCTCCCTCTGACCTGTTCCACTCGGCAGCCGCGGCTAGGGCATGTGCTTTGTGGCAGGAGGCCCGGTACCACCTGTGCCAGCTGGCTGCCTGATGTCTGCCGAGAGGGACCCCCAGCGCCGGGCTGGAGTAGCCCCTGGGCATTGCAGGGGTACCCCCGAACCCACCGCAATCCAAACAACAGGAAGACCCTCTAGTTCCATTCCAGACGCAGCAGGAGGCGGGATCTGATAATGCCTCAGAGCAGAGCCGTTCGGCTGTGGGTACAAGCCGCATCTGTTCAGCCACTCACCTGTGGTCGGGCATTTGGTTGGTTTCCAGATCTTGGCCATTGCAAGGAAGCACTGCATAGAGCACCCGCTTGTGTATAGCATTGTGTGTGTGTTTGGGGGCCACACCCAGCGGTGCTCAGGGCTTGCACTCTGCTCTGTGCTCGGGGATCACTCTGGCCGGGCTGGGAACCATTTGAGGTGCTAAGGATGGAACCCGGGTCAGCCACCGGTGAACCAGCGAGCTCGGTCTTTCCGTTTTCTGTTAGCCTGAAATTCTGGTGTTTGCCTGACCGCTGGAATGGTACTCCTTTGCCAGGGACCATTGAATTTAGACTTGAAATGGGGCTTAGCCTGGAGAGCGGTGAGGGTGTTTGCCTCGCGCTTGGCCAACCTGGGATCGATCCCTGGCATCCCATATGGCCCTCTGATCTCTGCCAGGAATGATCCCTGAGCTTAGAGCCAGGAGTCAGCCCCACTGAGCATTGTCGGGTGTGGCTCTGATCATAAACAAAACAGAATAGTAAAAGAAATGTAGAGATAGAGTCAAAATCTTCAAGCCAGTTCTCTTTTTCTTCCCTGAGGGGGGCTCAGAGGAGTGTCCTCTGCGTCCTCCCATGCAGGGGGTCCTGCAGGCACTGGGGGTCACTTGTGGTGGTTCTCAGCCAGCTGGGCTGGGCGGCTCAGAGCTCAGCTCCAGCCCAGCGATGCTGGGGGCTGTCATGTCATGCTGGGGACCAAGCCTGGGGCCTTGTGTGTGCCGGGCGTGTGCTGCAGCCCCCCCCCCGAGCGTCTCCCCTGACCCCCACCCCGCGGCCCCAGCAGCGCCTCCTTTCGGGGGACCCCGCTCTCACCTGTCCGGCTCTCTCGGCAGCGGACCCCGACAGCGAGTGTGAGAAGGTGGAGTTTGTGAACCTGGTGCTGCTCTTCTGTGAGTTCATCCGCCACGACGTCTTCTCACACGATGCCTACATGTGCACCCTCATATCCCGGGGGGACCTGTCCGTCACTGCCTCCACGCGGCCCAGGTCACCGGCCGGAGACCACGCGGACGAGCATTACCCTAAGGACCATGAGGTGAAAATGGAGGTACGCCCCTGAGTGGGGGAGGGGCACACATGCTCGCGCGCGCGCGCACACACACACACACACACACACATGCACACATGCACGCACGTACACAATGCACGCATGCATACACACATGCACACACATGCGTGCACACACGCACATGCACACACGCATGCACACACAGGCTGCATACACACATGCACGTGCACACACACATGCACACACGCATGCACACACAGGCTGCATACACACATGCACGTGCACACACACATACACACGCACACACAGACTGTCATGCTGTCGAGGAAGTTGGGCTGCCAGTGACGGCTTTGGATTTGGGAATCCTCCAAGCAGACCGTCCCTGTTTTTTTGCTCCCTCAAGCATGTGCACAGTCACTTATATATTGCAGAACTTTCCTTGGGAACTTAAAACTTCTGTTCTGTGAGGTTGCTCTGGGTACTCGGGAGCACTGTGGCTTGAACCCAGAGCTCCAGCCCCGTGGCCCTTAGAGCTGTTGTAGGCTCTGAGGGGAAAGATCTGCCAAGACATCCCCTCATGCCTGGTTGACGCGTCCTCCCACGCAGGGGGTCCTTTGAGGCATTTCTCGTCTGGGTTTCTGTTCCTGCCCCTCAGGGCTGGGCTTGCTTCCCCCTGAGCCCCAGGCTGAGTTTTCTTCCCAAAGACCCTCTTTGCCCCACTCGTCATCGGCTCCTTTCACCTCCCTCCTGGGTGCAACAGGAAGTTACGCTTTCGTTTATCTGTTTGTTTTTGTTTTTTGGCTGGGAGGGACACACCCGTGGTGCTTAGGGCTGACTCCGGGCTCAGAGCCCAGGGATCATGCCTGGAGGGGCTCTGCGGACCCTCCAGTCTGCGGGCGATGGCACCCGCGTCAGCTGCATGAGAGACAAGTGTCCTACCCACGGTGTTCTCTCTCCAGCTCATTTGTTTTTAGTCAGGAACTTTGTATGCTGTTCCTTTAAGATGTCCTGAAAGTTAAGTCATCATCCTTGTCATGAGGACAAAGAAACTGTCCTAAAAGTTTTCCCTTTTCTTTTTTGGAGGGAAAGGGCAGACTTGCAAGGTGGTTAAAAAAAAGTTACAATCAGGGGCCAGAGAGATAGTCCAGTGGGCAGAGCACCAGCCATGCCCTTGGATTTTCCAGGCTCGATCCCCAGCACCCCACAGGGTCCCCTGAGCCCCTCTGGGAGTAATCCATGAGCACAGAGCCAGGAGCACCGCCGGCCATGACCCCCCAACAAACAGAATTGCCGTAGTCGTGTTCCAGCGTGTCTCTCTCGCCGATGGGTCATGCGTGTGGCTCTGTCCCTGCCAGGAGCCGGCCATCATGGCACACATGGGCCTGGACTCGGGCGCCGCCAGCGTCTTTGAGGAAGTGGACAAGGGCAACTTCAAAGCAGACTTTGGCTCGGAGTTTCCAGTAGGTTCCACCTTGAGATTCTCACTGTTGTGTCCCCTCCCTCCCATGCTCCCGCCCCCCTGCCTGCTGACCCCCGTCTCCCCACCCCCTCCCCACCCTCCCCCGGCTGCCGCACCCCTCCTCCTCAGGTGCCCTCAGCTGGGAGGCAACCGCTTTCCTGCCTCTGGGCTTGGTGTGGCCTCTGCCTTTCCTCTGCCTCCACCGCTGAGCCTCTGCGTGGGTCCCAGTGCCTGACTCCAGATTTGAAAATGGGGTCAAGGTCAAACTTTCATTATGCCCATGATTCTTTAGTTTCATATTTTTTGGGGGGGGGCAGTGAGGAGGCTTTTTGTGTCACACCTGGCAACATTCAGGGGTTCCTCCTGGCTCTGCACTCAGGAATCCCTCCTGGTGATGCCAGGGATCGAGCCCATGTTGGCCATGTGCCAGGCCAGTGCCTTACCCACTGGACTGTCACTCCGGCCCTACTTCCATTATTTAACTTCCTCTTGTTTTAGGCGCATTAGCCCTCGGTGGCAAGGCCTTATCTGTGGTCTGAGGCCGGGTCCTTTGGGCAGTGGGGGTGTGGTGGTTGTGTCCTTGTTTCATTTTTGGGGGTGTGTGTATAGGAGGGGGCCGGATATGGGTCACTCCTGGCAGGACCCAGAGGACTTTATGGTGCCCAGGATGAAACTGGGGTCCCTCCTGGGCAAGGCCAGTGCCTTCCACGTGTCCTGTCTCTCTGGTCCCACATGTTCTGCTTTCAAAGTTGAGGTTAAGTGACCAGAGAGTTCCCCAGCTGGAGGAGGTGCTTGTGGAGGGAATGTCGCTTTCCATGGTTCTACTGGATGGCTTGTGTGTGTGCGTGTGTGTGCGTGCGTGTGTGTGCGTGTGTGTGTGTGTGTGTGTCTGGTGTGTTGGGGGCAGGCTCCGCCCTTTAGAAGGGGGTGGGGGGTGGCCGTGCCTCGTTCATTTACAGTCTCCACCGTGTGTTTTACATGACTCAGATGTTCTCTCCCATGGCCGGAGAGCCCTGTGAGACGGTCAGCCCTGCCCTGGGCAGGCGGGTGTCGGTGAACGGGGAGAAGCTGCTGAAGCGGGAGAAGCCGCGGGAGCTGATCTTCCCGTCCAACTACGACCTCCTGCGGCACCTGCAGTATGCCACGCACTTCCCCATCCCGCTGGTAAGTGGTGGCGAGCGGAGTCCGTGCGCTCCTCCGGCTCCCGTGCCGTGCTGATGTCCTGCCCCAGCCGAGGGAGCGGCGCTACCACCCGCTCGCCTTTGTGGAAGTGTCTCTGTTCGCCTCAGTTTCTCGGGAGCACTTGATGGCTGTTTGCCCCCCGGCAACAAGCGTGCTGTCTGGAGCGGGTTTCGGCGTACTGTATCGCAAGGGGTGGGGTCTGCAGGAGACAGAGGTCACGGCAGGTATAGGCAGTGGAAGGATCCAGATGTGGGATCCCGAGCCGTGTCCGCTCCAGAGAGGGATAGAATTAGCACGGGGGAGGGTGAGCACTCAGGGGAACCGTGTGTCCTGTGCAGGGAAACTGCCGTCTGAGGTTTGTCTCGGGGCTAGGGTCTGGCCCAGTGCGGTTACCAGCACCTAGGAACTACCTAGGGGAGAGTCGTAGTTTCAACAGAACAGGCCCTGGGCATCACTCACAAGGGAAAACGTTTATTTTTTGTGAAGATTTTAAAAATTGGATCCGAGACTTAAAAAAAAAAGGCGGGGGAGCGGGGCAGGAGCGTTAGCACAGCAGGGAGGGTGTTTGCCTTGCACACGGCCAGCCCGGGTTCAATTTCCAGCATCTCATATGGCCCCCCGAGCACTGTTAGGAGTGATTCCTGAGTGCATGAGCCAGGAGTAACCCCTGTGCATGGCCGGGTGTGACGCAAAAAAAAAAAAACCAAAAAAACAACTCGATCTTTCATTTATTTATTTATTTATTTCTGTTGTTGCCAGGGAGCAAAGAAATGTTCTTGTTTTCATTCGCCGTGTCACTGTTTCATTTTCCTCTGGAATTTTATTTTAAGTGTAATTGATTGAGGTTTCTTTTCCTCCAATACTGTGATGCATGTTATTACCCAAACTGTTGCCGTGAAGTTGTTATTTCCTGGGTATCTCTGAGGAATTTTGATCTGCGCCCTGAATGTTTTCTTCCGTTCATTCACATTTGTGCAGTCCCATGCTTAATTCCGCCCAGGGGATCCTTTCCACGGGTGGCTGCAGGGAGGGTTGGACCAAAGGGCGGTGGCCCTGAGAGCAGGGGTCACCCAGCCTTGACTGTCCAACTCAGTGTCCAGCGCTGAGCAGCACCGGCCAGCTCCCCAGGCCTCAGTCTGTGGAGACCACTGCTCTCGTCAACTGTCGGAGTTTCTGGTTTTTCTGTGTTTCGGTGTTCTGTTTGCTTTGTTTTCTTCAACGGGTCTATTTTAAAGCTGTTTGACTGGTGTTCTGTTTCCATATCTACCATGGGAATTTTTTGTTCCCAAACAGTAGTCGAAGCAATGAGTATGATCCAACACTTGCCCCGAAAGTGATGCAGGATCCACTTCATGCTGTGAAACAAGGGGCCTGGGGGGGAGCTCTGGGTGCATAGGAAGAAGGTCAGCACCAGGCCCGCCTGCAGCCCCTGCCAGGCTGTGCTCCCTCCCAGCCCCATGCCAAGTGGGTCTGTGCTCCCTGCCAGTTCCGTGCCAGGCCCACGTAAGCTCCTGCTGGTCTCTGCCTCCTGCCAGTTCTGTGACCATCAGGGCAGCTCCCAGCAGCGGGACTGACCCACCTTGGGCCTGGGTGCGGCCTCTGGACCCCTCTGGACACTACTTGGGGATTCTCGCACCCCCATTCTAAAATGAAAATCACTGAATTAGCTGTTTCTCCTCACAGAGAATTTTACTTATAGACATCATCGATTATAAATAGCGATCGTACATTTAAAACCACCCATGTATTCCAATGCCTTTTCAAAAGCAAAACAATTTCGTTGCGTTAGACCATGATTAGATGTTAAGATCTAGAGGAAAAGGAGGAGGAGGAGGAGGAGGAGGAGGAGGAGGAGGAGGAGAGAAATGGACTCAGGGCCACATCTGGTGGTGCCCAGTTCTGTGACCAACTTGGTGGGGTGTGGAGCAGGGTGACAAACACTGGTGCAGGTAAGACCCGACCTTGCAAAACAAGCAAAGCCTCACAAGAGGGAGCATCTGGGCAAAGTTGGCACGAACAGGGTGTCAGCCAGCACCAGGTGTTCGGCCTTGAACCTCCCTCGACCTCCCTGTCATATGAGCCCTAGACGCAGAAACTGTCGAGTATGCTTAGCAGTCATCCTAACTGCAGCATCTGGCCTTGATTGGGATTGGGCCGGGGCAAAGCAGAGTTGGAGAGGCGATAGGCCAGGAATGACAAACTCTCTGTGACTGGACCGTCCCCTTAAGCCGACACCCCCTACAAAATATGGGCGTATCTGGCAATGAAGTGAACGGCCATGAGCTGTTCCCGGAGGGTGTTTCTCCGTGCGGCCATCATCCTTCACCCCACGTCTGCCCGGACCTGGTGCACAACGTGTCCGGGCACTGTCAGCATGAACACTGTTCCCCAACAAGTGGGGCTGTATGGGGCCAAGGATTGAATGAGCACCTCCTGCGTGCCCAGCAGCCTCTCATCCCCTGGGCGCTCTGTCTCGCCCTGGCGCGGCTCAGCTCTGGGGAAATGAATTTTGATTGATCAGTTGGGACTTGGCAGTGGTTCGGGTGGTGTGTGCAGCCTGGCCTGTTGCCGAGGTCACAGAACCAGCATCTTTCCAGCACCCCCTGCCTGCTGCCTGCTGTGCCTCTTCTAAAAATTCAGGCTCCGGGATAGTTTTCTGTATTAAAAAAAAAAAGAAAAAAGAAAAAAGTCACCCGCCAAGGTCTTTAAGCTATGTTTCTAAGACTTTCTGACATTCAGCTTTGAGATTCTTTTGCATCTTCCTATCCAGAAGTCAGTGGGGGGGGGGGGCAGTACTTCCGCGTCCGTCTGAGATGCCATTTCGAGGTTGAGATCATTGGCGAGTTTCACATGGGTTCGGCAGGACTCTCTGAGTGTGTGTGTGTGTGTGTGTGTGTGTGTGTGTACACATGCGTGCACACACATGCACATGTGCAAATTTTACCACATCGACAGGCTTAGTAAGTGACTTGCCTTCAAGGAACCAGAGGCAAGTCACTTTCTAAGTCAGCCTGCCCCACTCCCCCCGCCCCCAGCTGCACAGGGCACGTGTCCACCTCCTTCCTCAGCTGTGCTGGGCGTTCTCTGACCGCCCAGCCCAGTCCTGCTCACTATGTTCCTTACATCGAGGCGAGAAGGCTTAGCAGGCGCTGAGAGCGGTCCCCTCTGGGTGTGGGGCATTGCTTCCGCCACCGGGCGTTTCTTTCTGTGCCTGGGAGGCGAACGTCTGGGTGACCTTTGCGCGGAAGGCCTTCGAGAGGTGGTAGTACAGGATGGGGTCCAGACACAGGTTGGACACGGCCAGGAGCAGCGTGGCCTCCTTGGCGCGGTAGAGCAGGGCTCTGGAGGCACAGTCGGAGATGAGCTCCACCTGGCTGAGGGTGTAGGGGACGCGGACCAGGTGGTACGGGACGAAGCAGACGATGTAGCCCGCGGTCACCAGCAGGATGCTGAGGAGGGCCCTTTTCACTCTGGGGTAGTTGTCACTGTCCTTACTCCTGTAGAGCTGCCGGATCACAAGGATGTTAGAGAGGACGATGATGACGGAGAAGTTGAGGAATATCGCGATGCAGATAAAGTTAGTCAGCAAGTGCCAGTTTCGCCCAAACTCGCTCTTGAACTCCATGCAGCCCACATCCGGCTTCTCCTCGATGTCCTGGATGGGGATGACCATGTTGGGCACCATGATCAGCAGCACCATCAGCCACACCACCACCGATATCATCTTGGCAAAGCCCGGCTCTTGGATCCAGTAGATCTTGCAGCCTTGGACCAGCTGGAGGCAGCGCTCCAGGCTCACGAAGGCCAGGAAGATGATGGACAAGTACATGTTGATGTAGATGAGGCAGGCGGTGACTTGGCAGTGGAATATCTGGAGCTTCCACGGCGCCACGCCCAGGTCCACGGTGATCTTCACCGGCAAGGCCAGGGTGAGCAGGAAGTCGGCCGTGAGCAAGTTTCTGAGGTAAATGCTCACGCTTGGGTGCTCGGTGTCCTTCTGCCTGAAGGCCCAGGTGGCGAAGGCACTGCCGAAGATGCCGGCCAGGAACACCAAGTAGTAGAAGTAGGGGAACGCCTCTAGGTCACTGTGAATGGGGCAGAGGGAAGAGTCGTTTGTCATCTTCGGGGGTGGGGACGGTGGGCTGGCACGGAAGGGGCCCAACCTCTGGGCAACCTGTAGAAGAAGAAATTAAGAGCGGGGAGGTTGTCAGCCAAGGAGAGGTTTGCGGGATGGGTTGTGTGTGTGTGTGTGTGTGTGTGTGTGTGTGTGGTTGGTTGTTGTGCTTTTTCCTACCTCGGTCTTGTTCTTCGACCCAGTTTCATGGGTGAGCTTAGTAGGCAGCGTGGGCTGGTGGGGGACTTGGGGTCAGGAGCTCAGGTCTCCCCGAGTTTCCCCCTGTGGGGAAGTCCTGGGTTGCTTTGGCTGTCCCGAGCGGCCAGGTTGGAAACCAGTGCAGGGGAGACAAGGGGGGGAGTTCTGAGAAGCGGAGAGGAAGCTGGGGAGGCTGGTCCCACTGCGGCTCAGCCCGCAGGTGGCTTATGGCCGAGTAGAGAAGTTCAGGGGAGCGCTCGGACCGGGAGCACCTGGGGGTGGGGCTAGAAAGGCGACCCCCGAATCCAAAGGGTCTTCGGAAAGTCAGCCCTCTGCTGTACCAGGTGCGCCTTCCCGGCCGTTGCCGTTCTCCAGACTTCACTGGGGGCTCAGAGGGGTGCCGAGAGCTGACAGAATGTTTGTCCCTGCCTCTCCCTCGGCGCCCCATCCTCACGGTAGAGGCTGGCCTCTGCTTCCTGAGTGGAGTGGGCGGTTCCAAGTCCCCCGACAATGTCGGGGGGCTGCAGTGGCCGCTTGCAAGGTTCTCTGAAGGGAGATGGCGTTCCCGGCACTTGTGGAGGGTGGTTTCATTTTGGCTTTTTCCCAACAAGGACTCTGAGGGAGCTTAACGGGCTGAGTGTGTGTTTCTCTCGCAGAGGCCCAGCTTCAGTCCCTGGCGTCACACGGTCCCCTGTGCCCCACCAGGAGTGACCTCTGAGCACGGAGCCCGGAGTAAGTCCTGAGCAACAATGGGAGTGACCCAACCCATGTCTACTTCCAGCCCTGCCCCATTTTGTGTGTGTGTGTGTGTGTGTGTGTGTGTGTTTCTTGGGGGTGGAGGGGCACACTCAGCGTTGCTCAGGGCTTATTCTTGACTCTGCACTCCTGGCTGGGATCCAGCACACCATATGGGGTGCTGGGATGGATCCTGGGTTCTCTCTATCGGGCCCCCAAAACATCTGACTTTCAGTGTGAGTGGTTCTCTCCCTTCCCCCTCCCCTCCCCCTTCCCTCCCCTCCTTCTCCCTCCTGGATTTTGCAGTAGTCAGACCCGGAAGCCTAAGAGACTGTTGGCCCCTGAGAGAGAGCCTTGAAGCCTTGCATCACTGGGGCCAACGCACAGAGCAGACTAGTCCTGCCCCCCAGACAGGAACAGGTGCTTCTCCCTTCCCCAGTGGGGTTTCACCCACTTCCTCTGATCTGCTGCTGCAGACAGACCACGCTCAGGGCTGAGGGTCCTTCCTGCGAGGACCTCCGTGTCCCTGCCCCCTGCCTTAACTGTGTGTGTGTGTGTGTGTGTGTGCGCGCGCGCGCGCGTGTGTGTGGTGTGGGGGGGATCAACCCAAGACCTCCCATATGGAAGGCGAGTGTTGTACTTCTGCTCTAGCCCCTAAACCCTTTTCTCTTTCTTGTTTTCTGTTTTTTTTTTACTGGGGCCACACCCAGCTGTGTTCATGGATCCCTCCTGGCTCTGTGCTCGGGGCTCACTCCTGGTGGGCCCAGGGGTTGCTGGGGTTTTAACCCGTGTAGCTGCATGCAAGGCAGACGCCCAACCCTCTGGCCTCTCACTGCAGCATCTCAACTGTGTTTCCTTAGTGACTGATCTGATATCCGGGATTGAAGTAGCCGGGGTCCCGTGGCTACGTCAGGGCCTTTTCCCGGGAGTCAGCTCCAGGCCACCGGGATCTCGTGTCCAGAATTCAGCCCCCGAGGCACGTCCTTCTGTCGCCCTCAGTGACAGTGGTCACTTACTCTCTGTCCAGCACTGCAAGGGCCTCGAGGTACTTTTTCCTTCTCGCTTCAGCCCTGGGACAGAAGAGTGTGTCCCTGTTTTACGGAGGGTGACGCTGCAGCGTGCAGCTGCTGGGTTTGGGCGGGACGCCAGCCGCATGTCGCATCTGCTGCCAGAGCCGGGTGCAGAGCTGCGGCCGAGGCTCAGCGGGGATGACAGTGGCAGCTGTGGCGCAGCGGTGGGGACAGCGCTTGACTTTTCCTGTGGCGCAGCGGTGGGGTCAGTGCTTGACTTTTCCTGTGGCGCAGCGGTGGGGACAGCGCTTGACTTTTCCTGTGGCGCAGCGGTGGGGTCAGCGCTTGACTTTTCCTGTGGCGCAGCGGTGGGGACAGCGCTTGACTTTTCCCGAGCACTTCCTGGCAGCCAGCGCAGGGACCACAGCCCAAAGCCCCGCCCATTTCACGTAAAAGGAGAAGTAGGATGCTCTGGACTGCGCCTCTCCACGCCAACAGAAGTTTAGGCTTTATGTGCTTTGAGGTTTTCTTTTTATACGTGTGTCGCAGTGTAATCAAACATATATAAAACTTGGGCTGGAGCAACAGCACAGTGGGTAGGGCGTTTGCCTTGTACGAGGCAGACCCGGGTTCGATTCCTCCATCCCTCTCGGAGAGCCTGGCAAGCTACCGAGAATATCCCGCCCACACGGCAGAGCCTGGCAAGCTCCCCGTGGCGTATGCGATATGCCCAAAACGGTAACAACAAGTCTCACAATGGGGACGTTTCTGGTTCCCGCTGGAGCAAATCGATGAACAACGGGAGGACAGGGCTATACAGTGCTGCATATAAAACTCAGGCTTTGCAAACATCGACACTCTCCAAGTCCCCTTGCTCCAGCCCTCCTGGTACCCTGGTGCCAGGTGTCTGCTCTGAACCCTTGTCCCGCCCGCCCCGCACGCTCCGCGCTCGTTCTCTTTGAGGATCCGAGGGCTGAAGCCTGGAGGCCCCTTTGTGGGTATCAGCGAGTCCAGCCCCGAGCAGCCAGGGGCTCCCCGCTTCCCTGTTGGCCATGGCAGGGTAGACCGGCTGGTCCCTGCCCCTGCCCGTCCTCTCCTGGACTCTGCCTTTCTCCCTCCTGTCCCCGAGTGCCACGTGACCTAGCGCCCGCAGGAAGCCCCTCCTGTGCTCTAACACTGGTGCCCCGGTGCCCCTAACAGACACCCTTCTCTGCGCCCAAAGCCAGTGCTGGTGGGACTCTCTCCACCTCTCTCCGCCCTCTGCCCTTCTGTTTGTCCTCTACGAGGTGGGAGGGTTTTCACGTAGCTCTTCTGCGTGTGAAGAACATAGCTCTTTTCACGTAGCTCTTCTTGCGTGCCTCTTGCCGGGATGGCGGGCCAGACAGTACACGGCGTTTCCGGGATGGGCAGCGGGAAGCCTTGCCACCTGCTCCCCGGAACTCCCGCTGACTGTATTGACTGGGAGACCGTTGGGCTGCCTGGTCACTGGGAGCCCGTGTCCCTCCTCTGCTTTCCTGAGCCCCGGTCCAGAGTGCACATGTAAACAGGTCACTGCACTGGGCACCTTTGGTTATGTTGATTAGAAACTGGATGGCCTAATGGTGATCATGGACTCTTTTTTTCTCTGTCAAAAAGCCAGACAAGTGTTTGGCCAACACCCCCCCCCGTGGGGTTTTGAGGTGCCCGGGGCCCCTGAAGCAAAGCGAAGGGATTCCCGTGGCTCCCGGCTCGCCTCCAGGGCGGGGTTGCTGAGAAATGGGTCACTGGGTTATCGACAGAAGGCCCAGGGAACGTTTCCCGGCCTGACCGGCCATCAGGTTCCTTATGGAGAGCCCTCAGGAGCCCGCGATGCTCCGTCCATCTGGAGGGAGGCAGGGGCGAGTGTATCCCAAAGCTTCTATTCCAAGCTCATCACTGATGCTCCCCCCCACCCAGTGGCTGCTTGGGATGCAAGGAGTGGCTCCAGCCTTCCCAGGCTCGGTGACAAGCCCCACCCGGGCTCCTGCCCCGCTGGCCCCTGGCCGGTGTTTTGTCCCGACCGAAGCTGACAGACGGCTTCCCGCCTTCGGACCCAAGGACCAGCTCGAGGGTGTAAATTGCGGAGACCAGCCCTCCCCCTCCCTGGAAGACTGTTGCTTGACCAAATACTTAGAGACGTACCTGCGGGGACAGTCTGGGGTCCAGGCGACCTGTGCGGGGGTCTTCAGGGGAGCCGGGGCTGTCTGCAGCCTCCGCTCCAGGCTGCGGCAGGACTGTTTCCTGTCCCGTTTCTGTGGCTTTGCAACGTTGTAGCCTGACACAGATGGAGCTGTGGTTTGCAACCTCACGGGGTGAGAGCCTCCTCGCGAAAATCTTCCCGAGCCTGGGCTGCTCCTGATGCGCTTCAGGTGGGCCACGCCGGGAGGGTGGCGGGGACAGGACAGATCGTCACCCCCCCACCTGGCTGGTCAGCACATTGTCTCGGGAGCCACCTCGGGAGATGCTCTTGGACGTGATTCTAAGGGGCGTCCGGCTGTGTGCCTCGAAATAGATGAAAGATAAAAGGTGTTTCACCTTCCCCTCCCCTCTCCTCTCCTCCCCTCGCCCCTCCCCTTCCTCCTCCCCTCCCCTCCCCTCCCCTCCCCCTTTTCTTTCCCCT
>JAOXYA010413478.1:0-17626 GCA_028565675.1 Sorex palustris
GAAGCCACCTGCCCCGGTCAGTCTGAAACCACCGAGGCAAGTGGGCTCAGAAGGGGGGCAGGGGTTGCAGTGGGCAGAGGAGACAGTGCTTCTGGGGGGGGGGGCAGAGAGTATCACGTTCTGTGGGCTCATGGTACTGCAGAATCCTGAACTGGAGACAAGACGCAACTCCAAGGAAAAAAAGAGGTTGGGGAGGGGCCGGAGCAATAGCACAGCAGGTAGGGCATTTGCCTTGCACGCTTTCAACCCGGGTTCGGTTCACAGCATCCCATATGGTCCCCCAAGCACCATCAGGAGTAATTCCTGAGTGCAGAGCCAGGAGGAACCCCCGAGCATCGCTGGGTGTGACCCAAATAGCAAAAAAAAAAAAAAAGAGGCTGGAAAGTTTTGTGGTTTTGTGTAGCCTTTGAAGAAAGGAGTGGTGAGAGAGAGAGATAGAGAGAACTGACCATTAAGATTTAAACTGGACACTACAGTTCTCATATTCTGTTATCTAATCTAAATATCACACTGAAGGCAGAAAATTGGGGAGTTTTGTTTTTTTTATTGGTTGTATGGGGGGGTGTTTAATTTCGTTTAGGGGCCACACCCAGTGATACTCAGGAATTGCTCCTGGCTCCGTGCTCAGGGATGACTCCTGGCAGAGCTCAAGAAACCATATAGGGTAGCAGGGATGGCACCTTCCTAGCTGTCTCTCAGTCCTCGAGGGCAGGCGTTTCATACAGCACAATTTCTACTTTAATGAGAGAATTTTCTCAGGATTTGGTTTCTGGTTCCTATTTTTATTGGAGTAATCGAATACACTGAATACACACCAAGACTCTCTTCCTCAAAACACTTTAGATTACAACATGACTCTGTTCCTGGGGCCAGCGAGACAGCTCAGGGTGTGTCTCATCACTGGGAAATCACACAAAACACATCGAATAAAATATTCACCAGCCAAAACTGCTCTTTTCCAATTTGGCCAAATGACTCACTGATTCAAAGTATCAAATCGCAGAGACCAGTGACTGTCCCCAATCTTGCCACCACAGGTTTGGTGCTGGTAAGAGATGGCTGCCAATCACGCCGGCTGTATGTTGAGGTCTCTGGAACCTTCTTTCAAAGATGGCAAATGGGGAGAGGGAGGAAGTAGGCCTGGGGTCAGAGGGCTGGAACATGCCTTCGCGTGCAGGGTTCCATCCCCTGCAAAATACTGCCAGCTGTGACCCCAAATCTCACCCCCCCAAGGAAAAAAAAGCCTCTGAATTGGCAAAACGGCTAAATATTCTTTAGCAAGATGATGTTTATTTATTCGACTTTTGAGGTGACACTCAGCGATGCTCAGAGGTTCCTCCTGGCTCTGCACTCAGGAATTACTCCTGGCGGTGCTTGGAGGGACCCTATAGGATGCCAGGTATGGAACACAGATTGGTCACATGCAGGGCAAATGCCCTCCCCACTGTACTATCACTCCAATCCCCTTGGCAAACATGTTAATTTCATCAAAACAAGTAATTTCAATTAAAAATAAAAAAAAAACTTGGAAACATCCAGATAAAAGGAAAATATTAGGCATTTTAAGGGAAACCTACTCTATATGGTTTCTTTTTTTTTAACCTTTGTCAAATAAACTGTTAATTTTAGCAAATAAACTGTCCTTTTCCTGTGTTTAAGGAGTGACTTAGGAACGCGGTATTGTGCTAGCTTCAGGCTATTACTCCTGAGCTGTGAAGCCCGGGACGGGGAGAAACTCCCCCAGTGAGGGGCTCTTCTCTCTGCGGGTCCCTGCACCTCCAAGGAGTATGAATGCTGCCTTGGGCGAGGCAGGGGCAAAGCCGCAAGAGCAGCTGGTGCATGCGAGAAGCACGGAGAAACCCGGTGCAGGACCCCAAACTGGGCCTGTGTCCACCTCCGAAGGTCACAACACTAAGCTAATCTGTTCCCAAAGGTAGACTTTGAAAAAGTAGTGAACGCAGGCAGCAAGGATGCCCGTGAGCGCCACAGCACTGGTGCAGGGCTGAGGCAGAGACGCTAAGAGGCCAACAGGTCTCTCCTGTGAGGGAGACAGGCTCAGACCCATCCCGTCCGTCCCATGAGGTGGAGGGGAGCGGATGGGAGCTGAGCCCTCGGCACAGTTAGGGAAGCAACGGCTGCCGTTCCCGCGCGTTTAAAGGAAGTGGGGCAGTACAAGGCTCTGTCGATCAGGTTCAACACAGACTTTCTCTTGGTGAGGAACCACTCAGGGCACCCTCCACGAAGTCACCGAACAACCAACAGATCCTTTAAAAGGTCATCTCTGAGGTGAAGCTCACCTGCAGAAGGACTAGGCAAGGTCGTAAGTAAAAAGATTCTGGTGTTGGGGTTTGGCCAGTGACCCTGCAAGTAACCCTGGGCTCAGCTGACCCTCCTCGGAGGCCACCTGCGGGAGCACAGGGCCAGGGGCCAGGGGTCTCCAGTTGCCGGGCAGGAAAAGTCTGTCACAGGCGAACAGACAGAAGGGCCGGGTCAGGTTTTAAGTCCAGGAAGTTCCTTCCTCGTTTTAGAGGTTTCAGCGGGACTGGGGTGGATCGAACCCTGACCCCGCGGTAATTTTGTGGTAATGGTTACGCGGCCGGCGCATAAAGCCCCAAGTGTGGTGTCTCACTCACGTCAGATACTCAACGCACAAGATGCTCTCAGCACACGGAAACAGGTCAGAGGAGAGAATCTAGGGCCGGAGCAATAGCACAGCGGAGAGGGCATTTGCCTTGCACGCAGCCGACCCGGGTTCGATCCCATAGGGTCCCCCGAGCACTGAGAGGAATAATTCCTGAGTGCAGAGCCAGGAGTAACCCCTGAGCATTGCCGGGTGTGACCCAAAAAGCACCCCCATACACACACAACAAAGATGAGACTCTGAACTAAGGCTCCAATAAGGACAAAGAGAAACATGATCCAAGAAAAGCCGTGCAGGATGCAGCTGGTAAGGGTTGGGGAACTCCTGAGGAGAGAGAAAGCTCACAGTCATTTTCAACAGGTGGCCCCCCCACCCAGCTGGGCACAGCAGGGTGCCCCAGAACTGTTCCCTCACAAACGGCCACCCCAGAGTTTAGATGCTCTGGTCAAGAACACCTGCCAGGTGACTGTTAGAGAATGGGGTTAACAGCAAGAGAACAGGGGCATGAGGGGTGTCAGGGCGAGGGTCCACGGCAGGTGTCAGAGCACGGGGCACTGACCCGGCCAGCAGGAGCCAGGCCAGTCTTAGCCTCCACAGTGCACAGCCCCACGGAGTGGAATTCCAGAAGCAACAGTGGTGACAGAGTTCGGACGCCTCACTCTGTCGGGAGACCGGGTATCGACTCCTTCTACCTAGAAAGGATGCTAACGCCAGACCCAAACGCCACCCGTTCCACGCGGCCCGTCCAAGCCAGGGACCTTCAGGTGATTTCATCGTGAGACGCTGCACTGGTGACAAGTAGGAACAAGGGGCCCTGGCAGCCGGACAGCCTGGAGGGCGCTCGCCTTGCACACGGCCAACCCGGGTTCAATCCCTAGCACCCCACAAGGCCCCTCAGCACTAACAGTGACTCAGAACACAGAGTCAGGAGTGACCCCTGAGCACCACCGAGGATGACCCAAGAAAAGGAAAAACTAGGATCTATCCAATTATCACAGCAACCATCATGTACTTAACCTGCACTAGTCCTTTAATCCTCAAATTATCAAGTTGGAAGTATTATCGTTTCTGTGGGAAAGTGGGAAAAGAAGCGTTTACATGCCCAAGCTGGGAGTTTTACACATCAGTCAGAGGCAGAGCTGAGGCAGGGGCCCAGGGCTGACCTAATGGTCCCACCCATATTCTGACTTTATTCCTTTGCCTCTGCTTTACAGTGAATTTTCCACGCTGCTTTGTAAGATAAAGGTTTGCCCTTTTCAGTTGCACGTCAGAGGCCGGCTGAGCACAGTAAGGGCTGGTAACGGTCATTTCCATGCTCCCCATGAGGCTTATGATTTGAATGGCAAGGGCAAACACACATGAACTGCGGCCGAAGACTGTGCTGAAGAACCTGTAGGAAAGTAGATATTCGAAGGCTGTGCCCAAGAAGAACTCATGACCACTTGATTAGAATCACGGGGGTTCTCCTAGTCGACCACTCACATTCTGAAGTCTTAGCCAGAAGAAACTTGGGACGGTAGCATTTAATGGCCACCAAGCTGAAGAAGAAAATATTCCCATCTGGCTCAATCACTTCGACGGCTGCTAAGGATTTATATAACGCACCAGAGAAGGGCAGACTGCCCCTGCCTGGCTGAAAATGTGACTCTGCCTTCACAGGAAGCGCCAGTCCCCCCGTCAGCCAGCTCTCAAGACACACACAAGCATCACGGACTGGGCTTCCCATTAGCCCTGGTCCTCGAATCCCTCCTTCATTAAGAAGTGAAAAGCACATGTAAGTATCTGATCCCTGAATTACTTTTCAGGATGGAAATTCAGTATTCGTTATTTTTCAATTCTTTAAAAAAAAAAAAAACCAGCTCTGGATTGCTAACCAGCTCTCAGGAGCTCCCAAGGTCTTGGCTATTAAAAAAAAAAAAGGCAGTAAAACTGGGGCTGGAGCGTGAGTACAAAGGAGAGGGTTCAACTGCCGGCACCCCAGATGGGCCCCCCAGAGCACCACCTGAAGTGATCGCTGAGTGCGAGGCAGAAATACCGCGGGCATTGCCGGGTGCGGTTCAAACAACAAAAACAAAGCAGGAAAACTGGGAGGAATTTCTCTGTTTTGTTTCGAAGTCGGCCTCCCAAGGGGAACCCCACCAGCAGCTCTCAGCTCAGGGAAAGGGCCTGCTGGTTTGGGTCTGCGGTGCCGAGGACCCCTGCGCCACCTCAGGGTTGCTGAGGACCTCCAGGGCTGCCCCCAGGGATGGCAGAGGGGCCAGGTGGCCCCAGGAATCAAACTTGACCCCATAAAGCATCTTCTAATCATCGTTAATATATACCCCGCACCTTGACCCTATCTCCGCAACTTATCTCATAGCATACAGAGGAACTCCCGTGACCTACTGCTCGGCTGGACGAGGCCACTTCCATGGCCAGAACCCCTCTATTGTCCCACCTCTCCCAGTGGAATACTAAGAATCCCCTTGGCCTGACAGACGAGGCCTCGTAACCCAGAGTCCTGCCACGTGCATCTGAATTCCATGCACGGAACCACACTGTTGCTCTGCTCTGGCGTGCTCTCCTCACACCTGCTGTTAGCGCTCACTCCGTAAATGCTGCAGCTCCCCTGTTACGGCCCCAACAGATGCTCCTGACGAACAGTTCGGGTTCCACTATTTGACTACGATGAAAACCGCAGTTCCTGTCTCCTCAGGTTCCTGCCAACCACTTGGGCTGGAGCGATAGCCCAGGGAGGAGGGCGTTTGTCTTGCCAACCCGGGTTCCATCCACAGCATCCCATATGGTCCCCGGAGCACCGCCAGGAGTAATTCCTGAGTGCAGAGCCAGGAATAACCCCTGGGCACCACCAGTGTGACCCAAAAACAAACAAACCACGTCCAAGACTAGGTCACAGGGCACCCCTGTTCCCAACTTCACTAAAAACCGCTTATTATTTCCCAAAGTAGTGACTGTAAATGACACGCCCACTAGAACGATCACTTCCCCTTATCGTTACCAAACCTCGGCCTTCGCTTGAAAGAATCAAAGAGTCAGGGGCCAGGGACAAGCTCAGGGGCACAGGGACAAAGACCCGGCTTCAACCCGCAGCACCTCCCAAGCCCCCCAGACTGTCATCCCAGTGGCCCCAGCAGGGTGCAAGGCCAGGGCCGAGCACTGTTGGTTGAGAATCACCAAGTGGCCCATGGCCCCCGAGTACTAGGTGGAACAGCTCCGACTCCCAGGTAGCTCTGGAAGCAGAAAGACTATTTGGTCGCAGTGCACAAGCTCTTAAATACAACCGGCTCTTCCCCGTGTATCATGTGACAGACACCGAGAATGAAATCTACCTTCACTTCAGAATCTGAGGATTACTATCGCCTAATCATCCAAATCCCCTGGCTGCCCAAATTCACTGGATGGACTTTCCATATTGAAACTGGACTGAAACTCATTTATTCAAAACTACTATTTCTGACTTGGAAAAAAAAAAAACTGTTCTATAGATGACTAACATCTTTAACCATGACATGTAATAACCAGTTAGGTAATAAATCAAGAATGCCAAGAAGTTAGTTATGTTTCTCAGAATTTAATTTTTCTGACAATTCTCAAAGCTCGCTTAAATGCCAAATTTCAAATGGCATTAGGTACTTTCACAATTCATAACGGACTTCACCCAGACCCTAAAGTTTCTACTCGATCATTACTGCCTTTGTAGCAAACAAAATTTGACTAATCTCATGGTTTTGGTGATTATGTTATATATTTCGAGTATTTCTTAATATATTAGTCACAGGATTATCCCCTCAAGGTTAAACAATTCTTTTAATGAGAACTTCTCAGAACCAAAATTATTGGTCCATACATACTGAAAAATTCTAAATACTGATACCGAAAATTACTTGCCCATCCAACACTTTTATTTATTTTTGATTTTTGGATCACACCCGGCGATGCAGAGGGGTTATTCCTGGCTTATGCATTCAGGAATTACTCCTGGCGGTGCTCAGGGGACCATATGGGATGCTGGAAATCAAACCCGGTCGGCTGTATGCAAGGCAAACGCCCTACCCGCTGTGCTATCACTCCAGCCCTTCAAATACTTTTATCCAAGACACACTCAGCAAAAGACAGCAATAACCCGTGTACATTCTGGTTCCTCGGTATATTCCTTATAAACGACCTGTGTAGTTGGGGGGAGTGACACACACCCACACACAAATGTGCACATTACCACATGTGAGTCCCGGCCCAAGGCCGCCAACCTACACCATAAGGGGAGCCGGTGTCCTCTCTCGGGCGCCTCAGTACTCCTCCAGCCTCTTCCTCGGCTTCCGTCTTGAGACTGCCTGCTTCTCTGGAGGCTGAGCTGGGGCTGCCTGCGGGGATGAGCAGGGATGCTTGTCCTGATCACGTGATCAGCAAGCCCAACGCTGAAGGCGCCCTCTGGGTCTGGGTCTGCCCAGCCGGAGTCCTCAGCACCGCCCTCTCTCCTCTGCATTTCAGGCTCTCCTGGTTTCTCTCCTCCTGCTTCTCAGCTACTAACTCAGTCTCCAGGCTTCTCTCTGTCTCCAGGAAGTCCCAGCTGCAGCTCCCCCCCCCACCTCCCCCCCTCGGATCAGCCAGTGGCCGGTCATCATCTTGGAGATCTGGACAGCCAAGCAGAGCCGCCGCCACTGAGCCAGAGAGTTCCTGCTACCGGACACGCCCCTGCTTGTCTTCTTCAACCAGCGCTTTCTCGAACTCATCCATTACTCTCTGGGATTCCTCCACATCCCTTCAGAAGCCAAAATTTACCTATTTCATCATTTAACTCTCGAACATGTTCTGCCTTTGCAGCCACTTCTCCACTCATCTCTCTCCGGATTTCCGCCTGTCTGTCTTAGCCCGTTCTGTCCTTCCAGCACAACCAGACACAGATCATCAAGTTAAAACCAAAACAAAAAGACACAGATGACTACACAGTCATCAAGTTAAAAAAAAAAAAAAAAACTTGTCCTCTGGCAGCAATTTCATTATCTTCTCTTAAAGCCATGCCAGCGCCTTTCAGACAATCTCCAAGATCCATCCTAGTTCCAATGCGGACGTCAGAGAGCAAGAGGTGGACAGGTGTCACGGCGCAAGAGGCAGGCAGGTGACTTGCACACTTTGTCACGTCCACGTTCATCCAACAACTGCTCGGCTTCCAGTAGTACCCTTGTGATCTCCAGTCCGTTTTCAGTATTGGGGCATAAAAGCAGAAACACTTCCCATCCCACCTTTGTCTTAGTGAGTCATCTGCGGCTAGAATCCAGTAATTCAATTGCATTTGTCTGCTCTCGAGGATGCAATAAATATTAACCCCCCCCCAAGTTTCTGGGGGACAACAATGAGCAAAGCTGACAAAAGAAAAATGTCCCCTATGGGATCAAACCGAGAAAATGAAACTAGGGGGGCTCAGCATTGTCGGGGGATGCGGAGGACACTGGGAACAGCCGGTCGACTTATTACGGCGCATTTGAAAGGAACACGCATCAAAACGAACGTGAGGGTGAGCCCCCTTGGCTCAAGCACCCGAGTTTTCCAAACGGGCCAAGCGAGCGGCGCTGTTTAGGAAGACAGGAAACGCTTTACTACTCTTAACACATCGGAGCTGGCGCACTCCACCGGTGGCTCACACTTGAATGTGGTTTAATTAACACAAATTGAGCGCCCGGTGTCAACATGTTAAACTAACAACGGCGGAGATAGAAGCAATTTCACTGGATAAATGAAAACAATGATCAGAAAGCCAAGACGGTTCTTTATCCCCCGCGCCAGCTCCAGCGAACCATTGGTATCATCACAGAACCCCAGTAATTGGCAACTTCAGAGCATAAGTGGCTGCTGGCAGGGAGAGGCGGCTGCGAGGTGGTGGCGAGTGGTTCTGGAGAGCCCTGCTCTGTGCGTCGGCGGGGCCTGGCCCTCAGCTCCTGGGTCGCGCACACACTCAGAAAACGCCACGTCCTGGGCTGCACACAGCCCAGAGGCTCGAGGCTGCCCGGTCAGCCCCACCCTCACCACTACGTACACTCCTCAAGCACCATAAGGCGTCATGACCTCTATGTTTTTTTTTTTTTTTTTTTGCTTTTTGGGTCACATTTAGCGAAGCTCAGGGGTTACTCCTGGCTCATGCACTCAGGAATTACTCCTAGCGGTACTCAGGGGACCCTATGAGATGCTGGGAATCGAACCCGGGTTGGCCGCGTGCAAGGCAAACGCCCTCCCCCTGTGCTATCACTCCAGCCGCAAGGGGTGGCCTCTAAACACAGCTGGGTATAGTTCCCAAACCCCAAACAAGAAGTGAAAATAAAAACCGCTTCCCAAGGGGCTGGGCAGAAGAACACGCATCTCACACGAGAGGGTGCCTGGGTTCGAACACCAGCACCGCAGACCCAGACAAAATCCAAATTGCACCCCCGGTCCTGTACCACACGGAACTTCAGTCTAGTTGCTCTGTCGTCGCCGAGCTACTCTGTGGCACTTTGTGACAACAGGAGGAGAGAGGAAGCACAAGGGCCGATCCACAGCCGGGAAACGGAAACTGCCCGGCCCCGTCCCAAGCATGCCCACGGGAGAGGGCCAGGGGCGCCGCCCAGTTTCCCTCTGGCTCTGAGTAAGTACCGGTCTCTGGGGTTAGAGAGACATGACTGGAGGTCAGGCACGTGCCCCACCTGCGTCAACCCCCGTTACGTCTCCAGCACTGCAAGCGGTTCCTTGAGTACCAACAAAGTCACCCCTGCACACAGAGCCAACAGAGCCCCTGAGAACTTCCAGGTGTGACACCCCCCCCCCACCAAGTGACTAATCATTCTAATAAATACTAGACTCGTAACATTTCACAGACTAATTCACAAGTACATAAAAAGGTCCTCCCAGGCTTCCTCGAAACTCAATAATAAAGAACCAAGTCTAAATAACATGGAGAGAGCTGATGATTTTAAAAAAATAAATAAATAACATTCTTCTCCTTGAAGATTTGAAAGAGAGGAGGCTGGAGTGATAGTACAGTGGGGAGGGCGTTTGCCTTACACATCAACCAACCTGGGTTCGATCCCCGGCATCCCATAAGGTCCCCTGAGCAATGCCAGGAGTGACTCCTGGAGTGCAGAGCCAGGAGGAACCCCTGAGCATCGCTGGGTGTGACCCCCAAAAGCAAAAATTATTTATTTATTTACTAATAAACGAAAAGATTTTAAAGAGAGGGTCAGAGAGAAGGTGTGGGGCCCGGAGCACTTCATCCACGGGAGGCCTAAGACTGAGCCCGGGACCATCCCAGACGTGACCAGGAGTGGCTTCCCGAGCCAGACGACCCCCAGCACAGGCTGAATGCCACCCCTCCCCACTGACGTGGCCACACAGGCAGATGCAGAGCCAAGCACCTTGTTCTTAACCGAGTATTTTTTCTCTTCCCTTTCTTCTAGATGTCCTTTCATTTACCCAGGGACGAGGAGAGGGGCTGACAAGGGCAATGCCACGAGGATGGGAAGAGGACCAGAAAGAAAACCGCTGGGAGGAAAACAGATAAGCGTGGAGAAGGGCAACCGAGAGCCGCTGGCCATGGGGGGAGCCAGCCACCAGCCCCCCTCGGCCGGCAGCAAACCCGGACTCTAGATCACTGCACTCTCCCAGAAAGACAGGCCCAGAACTTCCCTTAGTTTCCACCTTCTCAGCTGTACCTGCCCTGTGGCAGGCCCTGGAAACAAAACCCAACAGAAGCACAGAAGCAGAGGCTGTCCCCACTGAACCTGACACTATACAAATAAAGAAGTATTTGGTTTTATGGGGCTGGAGTGATAGCACAGTGGGGCGGGCGTTTGAGAGCCCAGCAAGCTACCGAGAGTATCTCGCCCGCACGGCAAAGCCTGGCAAGCTCCCCGTGACGTATTCAATATGCCAAACACAGTAACAACAAAGTCTCCAATGGAGACGTTACTGGGCCCGCTTGAGCAAATCGATGAACAATGGGAGGACAGTGCTACAGTGCAGTATGTTGGGGCCACACCCTGTGATGCACAGGGGTTACTCCTGGCTCATGCACTCAGGAATTACTCCTGGCAGTGCTCAGGGGACACTATGGGATGCTGGGAATCAAACCCAGTTCGGCCACTTGCAAGGAAAATGCCCTACCTGCTGTGCTATTGCTCCAACCCGAATCCTGCTGTTATTAAGCTAAGGCCAAACTGCAAAGCTGAGAGCCGTGCAGGAGACCTCGGGACCTCCTCAGCATCTCAGCAATCTTTTTTGTTGTTGTTGTTTTTTTGGGGGGGTTGCTTTTTTGAGACACACTCAGCGATGCTCAGGGGTTTCTCCTGGCTCATACACTTAGGAATTTTCTCCTGGTGGTGCTCGGGGGACCCTATCAGATGCCACAGGGATTGAACTTGGGTCAGCCGCATGCAAACACCCTCCCTACTAGAATGTTGCTCAGGCCCGGCAGTAAGTCTGATGTCCTGCTCACGCCATTCAAGGGCGACAGATCAAGACGTCATTGAAAACTTGGGCGTGGAAAAAGAGGCTGGCAGAAAAATGACAGTGTGGAAGGACAGATGGCGCAGGCTGCCAGGACTCAGATGGCGGGTGAGGGTTCCCTGTGGCTGCCGTGAGCTGTCCTCAGCCCGCTGCCTACTCGAGACGAGCCCCTCCACACGGCGCGGGACCCACCCAGGCCAGTGCCCCGTGGAATACTGTGGTCTCCACAGTGCTGTCGGGGGACCCAACGCTGGGCATCCACCTCTCAAAGCAAGAAATGAAACAGTTGAAGTGATATACACAGTAGAGGGCCAGAGCTCTAGTCCAGCAGGGCGGGTATTTGCCTTGCAACTGGCCAACCCCAGTTTGATCCCAGCATCCCACAGGGTGCCCCCCAAATACCGCCAGAAGCAGCTCCTGAGTACAGAACTTGGAGTAACCCCTGAGCATCGGGTATGACCCAAGAGGCACCCTCCGCCCCAACAGTCCCTCCTGAGGACACCAGTCTACTGGGGCTCAAATGATACCTCCTGTTTGCCGAGCACAGGAATTGCTAGGAGAGCAGAGATTCAACACACACACCGGCTATAATTCCAACAGACAACATACGTCATCCATGGCATGAGCTTCAGAAAGCCGGGAAGAGAGCTAAAAGGGCGAGGGCATAAGCCCGGCACGCAGGAGCCCTGGGTTCGATCCCCAGAACCACGCTGGTTCCACAAGCACCACCAAGAGCACCCCAGAGTGGCCCCGAAGCATAACAAACAAGGGAAGAACATCCTTGCGGACACTTAGGTGGGGGTGAAGGAGAAATGCAGGACTTACACGCACTTCACATGACCTGAGGGGCATATATTTCCTTAAATTCTTCTCAAACTCTGAAACGATCGCAAAAATCATAGGGAAGTTGCGTGTGTCGTAGCAGGAAGCACTTGGTGGCTTTCCCGGAACCCCTGAGTCAGCCCTGCCTCGGTGGGACGCCTGAGGTTGCAGTGCGGTGTTGGGGATTACCTGGGCCACCCCAGCGGTGCTTGGTGGGGCCTCCAGGATGGTACCTGGTGATGCTGGAGGAACAGGGGGTGACGGGGGAACAGACCAGGGCAGATGTCACACCAGGCCTGTGCTTTAAGGCCCGGACTCTCTCTGGCCCATCAACATTCCTGTGATTAGAGAATCATCCCAGGCCTGAGCACAAGGGGTGCCTGGGCCTGACCCCCGATTCAAGGTCCTCTAAGTAACCCGCCAACACTAAGCCTAGTATAGCCTGAGTTCCACCAAGTTCCCCCCCACCAAATACGGCCCAAACGGCACCCTTCCCACACACAATTTTTTTAACTTAAGAAATGATACAAGGGGGCTAGAGCAATAGCACAGCGGGTAGGGCGTTTGCCTTGCACATGGCCGACCCGGGTTCGATTCCCAGCATCCCATAGGGTCCCCGAGCACCGCCAGGAGTAATTCCTGAGTACAGAGCCAGGAGGAACCTTTGTGCATCGCTGGGTATGACCCAAATTATAATACAGCTGGAAAGTCAGAAAACCAGCTGGTTCACGCCTGTTACTTTATATTCATCACGGCAAGGCTTACCACTAGTCTCAGCGATGGCCCCTGTCCCCTCCCCTTTCATTTTGTCAGTGCCAGGAATGAAACCTGGGACGTCACACGTGCAAAGGATGTGCTTTACCACCGGGCCACAGCCCTGGCCGCTCACAGCGGCCACTATTAGTGCACTATGAGCTCAGTCCGTCTGAAATCGCTGCTCGGTCTTGCTGTGACGTCATGACCCCGGAACTTTTGAAGATGATGTATAGGCCATTAAAGGCATAGAACGGCCCTCAAATTGGGTTTGTCTGACGTTTCTCTCCACTGGATTCCGGCGGGAATATTACTGGAAAGACCCTGTTCTCCTGCCCTACCAGGGGAGATCTGACAGGACCATTTCAATCTGCGTCGCTGCCGGGATGGTCACTCTGAGCTGGCTGAGGTGGCGCCGACAAGCATCTTCTCCTTGCTTTGGATCCAGGACTCCAAACTATGCTCAAACCCTCATTTTATTCATAGGTTTTATTATGGATGGTGATGGGCATGTTTATGCTCTAGAGTCAGACCCGGCACGAGTGGGGTTCATGGGGGTGCTGGAAATAAAACCTAGAGGTGCCCCCTGCTGGCCCCTCTCCCCAGGCCTTCAACCATCGTCCCTGGCCAGGGATATCATGTGTTCATCTATTGAATTCTGAGGTTTTTATTATCCGAGACTGGGCCCGCGAGCCTCCTTCAGATTGGCTTTTGTGTCCTTCTTCGAAGCCGGTCATTATTTTACGACTTCTTACCTTTCTAACATGTTATTCTAGATTCATCTTCGATGTTTCTGCCCTAACCCTCTCAGTCATTTCTCCAGGAAACAAGAGATCTTTTATACACAACCTGGCTACATGGACTCAGCTACCCCTCTGTGGTCAGAGCAAAGGCAGGGTGTGTGTGTGTGTGCGCGTGTGTGTGTGTGCGCGTGTGTGTGTGTGTGTGTACTCAGCTACCCCTCTGTGGACAGAGCTAAGGCGGGTGTGTGTGTGTGTGTGTGTGTGTGTGTGTGAGCTACCCCTCTGTAGACAGAGCTAAGGTAGGACGTGTGTGTGTGTGTGTGTGTGTACATGCATGAATGCATTCCATTTATACTTGTATTTACCAATACTTCACTGAAATCCAATCCCTTACACACCAGTATTTCTCATTCAAACCTAACACATGGGAATCCATCGTGGCTTCTCCCTCGGGGCTACAACTCCTTTTCTCGGCAGCGGAGTGCCCTCCCTAGCCTTCAATCCAGCCCACTCTCCAGGTGCTTAAACAACCTTCGGGTCTGGGCCTCCTCACCAGCCCCTCCCGCCTCCTCCTGAGCTCCTGCCAGCCCACCTGCTCTTGTCTAATTGAAACAACTTCGGTGAATTATTCAAGAAGAGAGAAAAGAAAGATGCTTAAAAAAAAAAATTATAGGTTTCCCCCCCCCCCCCCTTAAAGAAGGGACTGAAGGGATCCAGAAACTTCAGCACAGGAGCTGAGGCACTCACTGACATGCAGCTGATGCCCGTCTCATCTCTGTCCCAGCAAAGAGCCAGGAGCAGACCCTGAGCAGAGCTGGGTGCAGCCAAGCACCTTTGCCCTGCCCCCCAAAAGCAGGCACTGAGGCTGTCCAGTTCAGGTAGAGAGCTAACCCTCAGGCCCCAGGGTTAGATCCTCCACACACCACCCTCAGCCCCCCAGACCCCCTGCAAAGTGTTAATATTAAATGTAGCACTGTCCTCCTGTTGTTCATAGATTTGCTCAAGCGGGCACCAGTAATTTCTCCATTGTGAGACTTGTTGTTACTGTGTTTGGCATATCGAATACGTCACGGGGAGCTTGCCAGGCTTTGCCATGCGGGCGAGATACTCTCGGTAGCTTGCCGGGCTCTTTGAGAGAGGCGGAGAAATTGAACTCGTGTCAGCCATGTTGGCTGCGTGCAAGGCAAACGCCCTACTGCTGTGCTATCGCTCCAGCCCCATTTATAAGTAGATGATTTACCCTTCTTAGATTTTCATCATTAATAATAAAAAGTAATGATAGCAAATATTGATAGGGTAGATATTATCAGTCAAAACTGTAGAATTAACATCTAGGTATCAAGTCTGTCTATCAGTACTACCACCCATGATTACTTCTTTATTTTCAAATTCCCATTAGTAGTAGAGAAAATGTTTGTAACTAGGATAAGTATATGAAAAGAATGGCTGGAATGTTTTTGTTAGTGGTCGAGATATTAAATATTCCTCATAGCAGACATTGGTACACTGTTTATGTGTATTTAAAGAGAACATGAGGTCAGCCTATTGTTAGTCATTAAATTAAATATAATATATTAGACATTTTACTTAGGGCCTCACATATTTTCTTTGTAATCAACATTAAACTAATTGTTATATTAAGTTGTTTTAGCTGTGTTTTCTTTAGTTGAACAATGCCTTCTTATTGAAATTGATGATCAAGGGTTCTCATGTAATTTTAGGATCAATCTGGAAAAAACATCACTGAATCTGTCACTAGGTGAAGAGAAAATAATTGGTTGAACCATTTTACTAATTAAGAAATAAAGATTTAAGGGCAAAGTGTTTTCTCTAGTCTTATATAGTAAGTTCAGACGTACCAGAGCTAGAATATACTTACCTACAAAGTAAATTTTTATAGCAAATGTGTATCAAAGCAGTTAGTACTTATTTCAAAAAACAGAAGTCAAATTTTGGCTATATAAATACTCCTTACAAATTAAAATAAATACACATAGTGATTTTTAATACTCTTATTGGTAGGATTTCATGGATACAACATTTAGCACCATATCCTCCATATTCAAGATACATAATTATTTATAAAACTAAACAAAGAAAGAAAGCATTTCAAATATGTTCAAATTTTCTGTATATAAAATAAGATTTTAGATTAAAACGTAGTAATTCTAGGAAGGTTGAGCAATAGATCATCTTAAACAAAGTCAGCGCCCCTCAAATTTACAATCAATAACCAACAGCATATTGCAAAAAATATCAGTTCAACATTATGTTTTGATTGAGAGATACAGAATCAGGAACATGAAGATATATCTACCCTGACATCTTTTTGACTTATCCACCAGTCCTGCTCTATTCCTGACAAAATCTTCGAGGAGATGCATGCCACGCTGCTGAAATTCATGGAAACACCAGTCACAACAACTGAAAAATACGGGGCAGCCTCAGGAGAAAGGTAGACTGAGTACGTACTCTGCCGAAACCCGACAGCCACAGCCACACCCCACCACTGCAAACACGCCAAGAACTCAACCCCACCACTTCATGGATATTTCTGCAGAGACACCAAACTGGATAATTTCAGGTTCCCAGTAACCAGGCTGACATCTCTGGTGTATTCTCAGTCAGCATTGGCAACCTCTTGCCAATATCCCATACTTCTGGAAGCCTTGTTAGCCACGCCCATCTTGAACATTTGCTGCCATGAGTCACTGGCCCGTAGACCCTGAAGTTCCCAGACCATGTGACATCATATGCAGCTGCACAGCACCTCCTAACTGCTCAATACTGAAATTCAAGTAGGAGCACACCAAATTAGATGGGAAAATTACATAGGAAATTACATCTTTCTCAGGTATGGTGGAAAGATGAACAAAAGCTCAAAATGATAGGACAAAATAAGGTGTTCTAAGACTATAATGAAAAAATTACATAAACTCAACAAACAAAAACAACATAGAAGATTCAACTAGCAACAAAGAGGTTAATAAATTCTTAGACAAGGATTTAACAATCCCATTGATTGTTTTACACTTACTAATTTTAATATTAGAGCTTTGTTGTCTAATCAATTTTAACTCTAGAATTGTATCAAATGTTGTTGCCTTTGTCTACATTAAAAATTAAAATTTATTATAAAAATAATAAAGTCTGTGTCTAAAACATGGATCATTGTAATAGAGAATTGAGAAGAGGCAATTTATTTGAAGACACACCTCAATATTTACCCCAAATGTAGATGATATGAACACACCAGTCAAAATATTTTGGGGCTACATGGATTTGAAAAAATCAAAATTCATACAAAGTCTCAGGTATGGTCGAAAGATGAACAAAAGCTATTATGGTAGGACAAAATAAGGTGTTCCAAGACTATAATGATAATAATAAAAAGATAGAAATTATTGATCTCATAGCTAATAATATAGACTTTAAGATAGTAAAAGATAAAATGAATATTTCATACTGATCAAAGGGTTAACACGTTTAGCAGATATGCAATTTACATGGGGGGAGCTAACTACGCATGACAATTTTTTAACAGATCACTAGGGATACACTATAGCAGTACGAGGATAATTTGGGATCTCAGCACAATGTATACAGCAATGGCAGGTCATGCAGACAAAAGTAAATGAGGAAACAATTGTAGCAAACAGTCAAGACAAAGATATAGACTTAACATGTATAGAAACTTTCATTCCAAAGAACTCTGCATGTTCTCAAGTTTACATAAAAGGTTCTCAAGGATAGATCATCTGTTAAAACTTAATCACTTAACTTCCAGTTAGTCGTCGATTTGCTCGAGCGGGCACCAGTAACGTCTCCATTTGTCCCTGTCACATGCTAGTGTAGCCCAATGGCTCTGTTTGCTCTAGGAACATGAAGAGCCTTAAACCAAACGTTCATGATCTTGATGAAGAAGTCTGACCACCTGGTAGGTGGGCGGCCACACAGTCTTTTGACATCCTGTGGAATCCAGTCAGTAACAGCTCTAGTCCAGCAGTCATCTATAAATCTCATTACGAGACCAGCCCATCTGATTTATGACACCTTGGCAAACGAGACAGCGTCCCTGATTCTTGATCGTTGACAGATGTCGGAACTCCGGATTCTTTTCTCATTTGAGTGAAACGTGATATTCCAAGCATAGCTCTTTCAATTCTTCTTTGGGAGACCTGAATAGCATTCTCAT
>JAOXYA010413990.1:0-17620 GCA_028565675.1 Sorex palustris
GTGGCAAGCACATTCCCTTTCATTCTCTCTTTCCTTTTGGGTGTTATGGCTTGCAATACAAGTACTAAGTGGCCATCACGTTCGGTCCATAGTCTACTTTCAGCACGCATCTCCCATCCGGAGCGAGCCCTCCAACCATCATTTACTTGGTGGTCCCTTCTCTATCTCAGCTGCCTTTTCCCCCAGCATATGGCAGCCTTTTCTTGGAGCCAGAAGCTGGCCCAACTCCAGGCCGACCCTGCTTCCAGGAGTCTCTACAGCAGGGCTGCTCCGGTGCCCTCCCCCCTGGCTGTGGAAGGTAGGGTTGCAAGTGTCTGTGGTCTTGAAAACTCCGCCTACCTTGAGGCAGGGAGATGGGGGTGTCCCCTATTAAATTCTATGACATAAAAGATGCAAGAGGGCTTAGAGTCACATTGGTACAGCCCTAGTCACGTCAACATTGAAGATGGGGGCGACCCCAAAGGACAATGGGACCCTAATGGGGGCACAGAGCCCTGGTTTCATCCACCGAGTGTGTGAACTCAGTGCAAAATAGGACTCCACTGGGGTTTGTAAAAGCGGGAAACCAGGGACCTGGGGCTACTCAGCAGGAGCCAGACACCTGCCTGCAACCCCCAGAGCCAGCCCCGTGCATCTACGCTGCCCTTTGGGATTCCTCCAATACCGACCACCACTATCTACAGCACAACGAACCGAATGCCAAGGAAATAAGAGCACCATCTGGCTGAGCAGCATCTGGCTGAGCACCATCTGGGTAAGCACTATTTGGGTGAGCACCATCTGAGTGAGCACCATCTGGATGAACACCATCTCGGTGAGTACCATCTGGGTGAGCACTATCTGAGTGAGCACCATCTCAGGCAGACAGGTCAGGACCCAAGAATGTGGTGTGCCTGAGAAACGATTGAGCCTCTAGAGTCACAAAAGGACTATTTGCAGAAATCCACAGACACCGAGGTTCGCTGAAAAACCCCAGAGAGTGCAGAGAAGCAGCTTAACTGAAAAGATGGTATCGAAAGCCCTAACAAGCAGCTCAAGGGTCGGGCGTCCCTGAGAGAGGGATTGTGGGGGAGAGCAGGGAGGGACAGATTTTCTTTTCATCTAAGTCATTGGGGAAGGTCCTTTTTTCACACCTTGTGGAGGTGATACTCTGATAAGCAGAAAACTGTCAGAGGGGTGACATTTCTGAAGCAGCAGGCTTTAGAGGTGACATGGCTCATGCACCCCAGAGGAGGGCAGAGCCGCTGCCCAGACACTTGGCATGCTGCTCTGCCCACACTGTCTGCTGCAAGAGCATACAGTGCCAGCCTCAGAGGGGCAAAAGGTTGGGTTTTTTGTTGGGTTTTGTTTTGTTGGGGTTTTGGGGCGGGGAGAGAGGAGGGGAGGGCTATGCATTGGTTGAATCTCTTATTTATTCTCCATGATTATGAATATTGCCTCAAAGTTTCAAAGAAAATTGGGAGCCCAATTTTCAGAACACCCACTTTGCAAACTCATGAGACCATGAGTTCTATTTCTAGTGCCTCCCACATGCGCTGAGCAGAGACTCAGTTATTGGGGACCCACGTGATCCAATAGACTGTACAACCTCCAGTGCCCAGCCAGATACCTGTGAGCCCTAGAGCTAATGTGTGTGATCAGAATGTGTAGAGCGCCACCACTAAAGATGTATGAACACACAATGGAATACTATGCAGCTGTTAGAAAAGATGAAATTTGCATATAAGTGGATCAATATGGAGAGTATCATGCTAAGTGAAATGAGTCAGAGAGAGAGGGACAGACAGAGAAGGACTGCACTCATTTGTGGAATATAAAGTAACAGGGATGGAGCGATAGTAGGGCATTTGCCTTGTGCACAACCAACCTGGCAAAGCCAAGTTCAATTCCTCTGCCCCTCTCGGAGAGCCCGGCAAGCTACCAAAGTATCTCGCCCGCATGGCAAAGCCTAGCAAGCTACCTGTGACGTATTCAATATGTCAAACATAGTAACAACAAGTCTCAAAATGGAGACGTTACTGGGTCCACTCGAACAAATCAATGAAAAACGGGAGGACAGACAGGCAGTGTTTAACAGTATAGGAGACTAACACCCAAGGATAATAGAGATAAGGGCCAGGAGTATCGCTCTGTGGCTTGGAAGCCGGCCTCACATGCTGGGGGTAAAGGCAGCTGGGATAGAGAAGGGACCACTAAGTGAATGATGCTTGGAGGACTTACTCTGAATGGGAGATGCATGCTGAAAACAGACAATAGACCAAACATGATGGCCACTTACTACCTATGTCGCAAACCATAACACCCAAAAGGAGAGAGTAAAAGGGAATGTTCCTGCCACGGGAGGGAGGGAGAGGGAGGGGTTGGCGGGAGGGATACTGGAAACATTGGTGGTAGAGAATGGGCACAGGTGGAGGATGGGTGCTTGATCATTGTATGACTGAAATACAACCACGAAAGTTTGTAACTGTATCTCACGGTGATTCATTAAAAAATATATTTTAAAAAATGTGTGAACACCCAACCAAGTGTGTGAGTACCACAACCAAGCATTCACCACCATTACAACAGCAACCAAAGCAAGAGGGAAAAGATGGACAATTGTGACAGCAACTTCACCAACCCCTTCTGAATGTGGTTAGCAAGCTGCCATCTCCACAAAGACCAGAGGAGCCCCGAGTGATACTTTGCCTCAAGTCCCCCTGGACCAGCTTCACAGCTGTGAAGCTCTGTGCAACTTGTGCCAAGAACCTCACATTGGGAGACAGCAACTCTGTGGTTGCTATCTCCAAAATCTTCTTTTTCTTTCTTTGCTTTTTTGGGTAATACCTGGAAATGCACAGGGGTTACTCCTGGCTCTGCACTCAGGAATTACTCCTGGCGGTGCTCAGGAGACCCTATGGAATGCTGGGGATCAAACCTGGGTCGGCTATGTGCAAGGCAAATGCCCTACCCACTATACTATCGCTCCAGCACCGAAACTCTTCATTTTTGAGGTGTGGGGGTGGTCATCTTCAATGAATGCTGAGTCCTGCATACCCGATTGCCAGCCCCGATAAGCCTGACTTTAGGGGCAGAAGCTGAGGTTTAAGACACACAGGCAAAGCTGCTGGCATATTTCTTTCCTCTGTCATGGTCTCTCTTTTTTTCTATTATTTTGATAGTTAAATAACACTTATTACTTTTGTCACATGAACTACATACAAGACTCCTTGCTTGAAGACATTCTGTCTATGTATCAACTTTGGATACATATAAATGTATGGGAGGGAAAAAGCCAATTGAGTGACTTATTGAGAAGGTCTACTGACTTAAACCACCAAGAAGCTACACATTGCTTGCGACCTAAGGTCAAATGAGCCAGAGCCAGGAGTAATGCCTGATTAAATGACACAGCCTGGTGCAGACCTGGAAAAAAAAAGAGAGAGAGAGAGAAAGTAGAGCAGGTAAGTCACCTTCAGCTGACTCTAGTTTGAAGCCTGACACTACATATGATCCCTGAGGACACAGCCAACAGTAATCTTTAACCACCACAAGGTGTGGCCCCCAAACAAACAAACAAAAAAACCCAAAAATAAAAAAACACATGGTCTTGCAGGCCGAGTGATATTCATGGCCATGTGATACTTCATAGTATACACCCTATCTATACTCCAAGAGTACAATAAGCACCACATTTGATGGGATTCAAAGTAGGAGGCAACCAATCTTAGAGGGAAATATTATATTATTTCTGTTCAGCTTTGGGGCAGGAAATGGGGTTCGGGATGGAAACACCCAAAATATGGTGGTGGGAAGGTATTATGGTGGTGGAATTGGTGTTTGAATATTAAGTGTAGTCAAATATTGTGAACTACTTTATAAAATAAAAAAAAATTACAAGAAAAAACATGGTCTCTCCTTTAATCATCAGTTCTTCCCCAAGGAGTAGAAGGCAGAGGCTTAGTTCTTGCCTTAGAATCTAGAGGTAGAAAGGGCTTTCACATGCCCAAATGGTTGTACTTGAATCTTCTCCATTTTCTTTGGGGTGAGTAACATCCTAGTGCAAGTCAAGAAATAGAAACGTAGCAGAAGAGATAGAACAGGTGTTAGGGCACTTGCCTTGCCTGCAGCTGACCCTGCAGTGACTCAAAAACTTTCCTGAGGACAACCATGTCTCCAGAGCACCTGCTGAGCTTTTATTAGGATTCCCAATGTTCAGGAACATTCCCAGGTTCTGGCCCTATGGCTAAGAACCCCCACAGGTGTGACCTCAAGGGTTCTTTTCACAATGGTGCTTTTGTGCTGATTGCAAGCTAAAGCTCTTCCAAATTGTGTGAGCAGAGGGTGGCAGGGAATTATAGCTAATACTGTGTGTCTGTTCTGTCTTACAGCCTCATCACTAGTAATGCTTTCAATGGAGGAGAAGGTGCCAAGAACGGCTATGCCCTGGGTGAGTTTCCCTCATTGGAAATGATTGCAGAGGGCATTTACTGTGGTCAAATCATCCTCTTAGACAAAAGCCAGGAGCTTAAAGCAACATCCTAGCTGCGGCTCTCAACTGAGAAGGAATTCTTTATTTATGTAAGGGAACTCATCTAATGGAAAACTCATTTGACACCAGGCGGCTTTAGGGATAACTTGTCTTTAATGGAATCCTCTCGTTGATAATAAACTCTGAGAAATAGCATCAGAGCATGGGAGAGCAAGGGGCCCTCCTAGACGGATGGGAAATGCTCATGCAAAGAGCTTAGCGGCTGTGAAAACATTGGGAAGACAATTCACCAACGTTTGTTTAGTCTTGTGATTCTGACAGCTTCCATGGGCCCTTCGAGACTTTTCTTCCTCCAGCACACAGACTCACTTGCTTAATTAATAGTCCCAGAGGAGTAGAAGACAGAGGCTGAGTTCTAGCATTTTGCCTTGGAATCTAGAGATAGAAAAGGGCTTTCACATACCCAAATGGTTATACTTTATCTTCCCCATTTTCTTTGGGGTGAGTAACATACTAGTTCAAGTTAAAGAAATTAAAAGTGGGGGCTGGAGCAATAGCACGTGGCCGACCCAGGTTCAATTCCCAACATCCCATATGGTCCCCCGAGCACCTCCAGGAGTAAAGTGCAGAGCTAGGAATAACACCTGTGCATCACAGGGTATGACCCAAAAAGCAAAAAAATAAATAAATGAAAAGAAGAAGAAGAAAGAAAGAAATTAAAAGTGGGCCAGAGAGATAGTACAGGTAATAAAGCACTTGCTTTGCATGCAGTTCACCCCAGTTTGATCCCACAGCATGACCAAGAGCATCAGACCAGGAGTAAGCCCTGAGCACCACTGGAGATGGCCCAAAACCCAAACAAAAAAGAAAGGAGAGAAGGAAGACTCCAAAGGCTCTGAGACAGCATTAGTTGGTAAAACAACTAACTTCCTTGCAAGCATGAGACTGTGAGTTTGCTCCCTTGAACCATCCCACAGGCCATAGCCATGGCAAAGAAAGTGATTTCCTGTGCACCAGGGATGTGCGAGGACTGCAGATAGAAGTGTCCAGTCCCGGGAAACACCACAACAAAGCAGAAACCACTGTGTGTGCGAGTACCCCACTAAAGAGGGGGATGACCTAGTGAGCATACAAGTGCAGGAAACCCCTGGGCATCACTAAACATCACAACAACAAAGAAATTCAAACGCTGGACCTGAGAGATAGTACAGCAGGGAAGATTCAATCCCCAGGGGCCGGAGTGATAGTACAGCGGGTAGGGCATTTGTCTTGCATGTGGCCGACTTGGGTTAGATCCTTGGAATCCCATATGGTCCCCCAAGCACCGCAAAGAGTATTTCCTGAGTGCAGAGCCAGGAGTAACCCCTGAGCATCACTGGGTGTGACCCAAAAAAGCAAAAAGAGAAAAAAAGACTCAATCCCCAATACGGCATACATTGTCCTGAGCTCCTCCAAGAGTAATCACTGAGCACAGAGTCAGGGATCCCACACTCCCCGCACAGGATCTCACACTCCCCTACATAGGATCCCACGGTCGACATAGGAACCTAGACACAGCACAGAGAATACCACACTCCCCCCACATAGAATACCTCACTCCCCCCACAGAATCCCACACTAGCCCCCACAAAATCCCACACCCCACACCAGGATCCCACACTCCCCTCACAGAATCCCACATCGTCCACACAGGATCCCACACCTGTGGTGGGATGGGTGTTGTAACACTGAATACCTGAAACAATTGTATTATGACAACTTTGTAGTTCACGTGTTTAAATAAAGTTTCAAACATAAAAACAAAAAAAGTGAATCTCATGGAACTGGGATGATCCAGTAGCTTGGCATCTCTCTGAGATTGTTTGTGGGGCTGTGCAGCTGGGCCGTTTATCTGAGGGAGGAAGTTGGGTGCAGGGGTCACTAGGCAGGTTGGGGACTCGGACTACCCCCATTCCAAGAAGTCTCCAGAGGCCTCAGCCCAGACACAGGGCTTTTCTGAGTGCAGGGACCACACCCTTGATCCATGACTGAAAAGGTTGCTCCGTGCCCCCCCCCAAATAAATAAATAACTAAATAGCACTGTTAGCACTGTCCTCCCATTGTTCATCAATTTGTTCGAGCTGGCACCAGTAACGTCTCCATTGTGAGACTTGTTGTTACTATTTTTGGCATATTGAATACCAACAGGGAGCTTGCCAGGCTCTGCTGTGTGGGCTAGATACTCTTGGTAGTTTGTCCGGCCCTCCAAGAGGGGCGAAGGAATTGAACTCGGGTTGGTGGGATCAGCCACCTGCAAGGCAAACGCCCTGCCCACTATGCTATTGCTTCAGCCTGAATAAATAAATCACTGTATCACTGTCAACCCGTTGATCATCAATTTCCTCGAGCAGGCACCAGTAACATCTCCATTCGTCCTAACCCTGAGATTTTAGCAAGTGCCATATTGGAGGCTCTTTCAGGGTTCAGGGGAATGAGACCCATCATTGTTACTGGGTTTTGGCATATCGAATATGCCACGGGAAGCTTGCCAGACTCTGCCTTGCAGGCAGGATACTCTGGGCAGCTGGCCAGGTTCTTCGAGAGCAGGAACCCCTCCAAGGGACCCCGGTGAGGACAGCCAGGCATGAGGGCAGGAGACTCTATAAATAAGAGATTGGGTGGCACTTCCGGGAACTTGGTTTTATAGTCTCTGGGTCTTGACCGTTGATGGGATTACATGGCAGATCCGGGGGCAGTTGGTGGGTGTGATTGCCAAGCTACTGGAAGATGGGGGATCTGGGTGGAGGCAGCCCAGTCCCGATCCGAGCAGGCTTGGAGATCTCAGCCCCGGGTCCCACATGCCTGAGCTCCTCTGCCAGTTCCTTCATGCGTGAGGCTCGTCCGAGCATGTGGAAAGTGGTCTTAAGCATGGCTGTGGCTTGTTCTGGAGGTCTTCAGCTGCCGGGGCTCTGCTCAGGGTGGGAAGGGAAACTCAACCCACACCCCTCCAAGGGACCCCGGTGAGGACAGCCAGGCATGAGGGCAGGAGACTCTATAAATAAATAAATAAATAAATAAATAAATAAATAAAGGAGCATTCTCAGCAATTCACATGCAGTCTCATGACCCCTCCTCTGTCCAGTCACTTGGAAGCCCAGACTTGCCAATAGAGAAGGAAGAGCCTTCAGCGGGAGGGTCGAGAAGAGGGAAGTATGCCAGGTTGGTTTCACCCGGAAACACGGCTCTCTTACTCTATCCAGCTTCAGTTGGGGCTCTCCCTCCCTGTCCCTAGCCCAGTGCCCACCAAGGAAGTCCAGGATGCTCGTCTCTGCACCCCACACTTGGGCTTCAGCATCATAGATGCAGGTGGAAGAATGACTTGAGAAGTCAGCAGCTTTAGCAAGAAAATGGGAAGTTCAGAACTAATGAGGCGTGTGGGCTGCTGATGTTACCGCAAAATAAACCTGCCAGGGGGAGGTACACAGAAGCCCAGCGGGAAGGACAGCAAAGGTGGCCCTGGCCGCCACCTGGCCACTTTCCATTGTTGAGTAGCTGATGTCTCCCCTTGGACAAGGTTGTTATTCCGATTACGCATGGAGGCTTGATCCGGGTCAGAGGCAGGGGAGCTGGGGAGCGTGACTCTGATGCGTCCTGAAAAGGCAGTCAGGCCTTCCTCCTTCTCCTTGGCGTGTCAGGGGCAAGCTCCCAGCTGCCACCCTGTCCCTAGATGCCCCCAACTGCACCTGCTTAACTCCAAGAGCCCAGATTTCACCCAACCATTAAAGCCACAGACAAAGGGAGAAGAGAAATCCTTCGACCAGGTACCACTCCTGGAAGCCCTCAGTGCCTTGATACTCGCAGTACAGAGATCCCTGCCAGAGGCATGGGGCAGGAGGACAAGAAGCTGTCCAGGCTCATCACCTGGTGGCCCTGGACTCCATGCTCGGTTCTCCCCCAAGACTCCATTTTTAGAGTTGTCAGGAGGGCAGCCTTTACATGTCCACTGTCAAGTACAGCGGGCAGGGGACTTGCCCCCAAAAATGCACCCTCAAGTGTTGGAGTTCCTGCTGACACAGCTCCCAAGCACCTGGACCGAGTCACCTGTGGCAATACTCCAGGGTTCCTAGAGGCAACAGCTTTGGATACTAAGTCCAGACAATGGCAATGGACTGAAGTCAGGAGGCCTAAAGCTGCTCAGAGAATAGTACAAATTAATCATTCACCTTTGGCTAGGTTTGAGAACGTGGTTGCCTTTGGAACTCTCCTGGTTCATTGGAAACCTTTAAGAAGAAGAAATTTTGGGGCTGGAGCCATAGTATAGGTGGGGGGGGGGCGTTTGCCTTACATGCACAGCCAACCCACGTTCTATCCCCCAGCATCCCATATTGTCCCCCAGGCACTGCCAGGAGTAATTCCTGAGTGCAGAGCCAGGAGTAACATCTGAGCATTGCGGGGTGTGACCCAAAAAGCAAAGAGAGAGAGACAGAGAGACAGAGAGACAAAGAGAGAGACAGAGAGACAGAGAGAGAGAGAGAGACAGAGAGAGACAGAGAGAGAGAGAGAGAGAGAGACAGAGAGAGAATAAGCTTTGTTTCTATTTAGAGAGCTTGGAGAGGCTGAATCTGTGTCCCTCAGAACCTGTGTGTTGTCATGAAAATTTTGATCTACCGTGCGTCCACTTTTGACCACCAGTCTATTGGCCCGCATCTATTTGTTCCCAGTCTTATCCACGTTCACATCTATGAACCATCAGTCTTAGAACAGACTCCAACAGCCCATTGCTCCCAGTCACAGCGGGTTGGTGACACTTGAGGGTCAGAGAGATAGTACAGGGGTTAGGGCTCTTGCCTGCCTCCCACTGACTACAGTTCAAACCCAGTCACCACCTAGGGTCCCCTACGCACCACCAGGGGTCAATCTTGAGCAAAAAAGTCAGGAATACACCCTGAGCACTGCTGAGTGTGACCCAAAATCTAAAAAATCAAAAAGTGCTCTTGAGGTAATATGAACATTGCACATGCTAAATCCAGCTGAAACCTCAATATGAACGTTTCAGAATTGGCTGAAGCATGATTCAGGGAGTCTTTAGTCCTGCAATCACCCAGACAAGGATATTAAAATCGTCACCTGCTTCATAGGGTCTGTCTCCTCTCTCCCTGCCTCCACACATTCAGTGACTTCCAATCTGGCTTGTGACTGGACCAGAAATGAGCAATCAGGTCCATGTTCATGGTCAGGCCAGCTCATTCCTGGGATGGGAGATTCGGGTCCCCTCACCAGGCCTCGGTATTTGGTCAGGCCTGTCCCCGACATGCATTGCGTCCTGTCCACTGGCATTTCCAGTCACACCAGGCACTCTGCCCAGAACTTTAGCACTAAAGAGAGGCAGGATTTAGAAAGTCACAAGGATTCCTGCCTCCCTCCCCCACATTTTTTTTTTTTTTTTTTGCTTTTTGGGTCCCACCTGGCAATGCACAGGGGTTACTCCTGGCTCATGCACTCAGGAATTACTCCTGGCAGTGCTCAGGGGACCATATGAAATGCTGGGAATTGAACTGGGGTCAGTCCCGTGCAAACACCCTACCTGCTGTGCTATCACTCCAGCCCCTCCCCCACATATTTTATCTAAAATCTTCCCCATCCCTGAAACATATACTGCCACTTCCAGTGATTTCTATCCCAGCCCACCCTCTCACCCCGAATTATTTTTCTACCATGAGCTCCAGGGCTTTTAAAAGCTTTTTGTCTTCCAAGCAATTTACATTTCTTAAGTAAGAGCTAATGTGCTGGAATCACAGACTAATTTCCTTCCATTGAGCTTTTTAAAAATACTGGAGGAGAGCACTGTATCTCCATTAACATATCTAAAGCCTGGAAGGTTTCAGGCGTCCCATTTGGGAAACCTCGAGGCAGGCCTCACCTTCAAGACAAGAGCAATATTCCTGCTACAGATGACCTGGCTGACCTCAGGTTTTTGTGCACAAAGTGTAAGAAGAGTGTGTTGGCCACCAGCTGTCTTTCCTCTGCCAAGAGAACAACCAATACAGCAACCTGAGCTTATATTGGATACATAGCCCTACAACTTGCTGTCTGATTGGTTATGCCTTATGTAAATAAGGATTTATGGAACTGCCAATCTGGTCATTTATGTTCTATAAAAATAAGTATTTATGGGACCAGGGTAATAGCACAGTGGAGAGGGCATTTGCCTTGCACACAGCCAACCTGGGTTTGATCCCTGGCAACTCATATGGTCCCCTGAGCACCACCAGGAGTCATTCCTGAGTGCAGAGCCAGGAGTAACCCTAAGCATCAAAGAGTGTGACCCAAAAAGCCGAAAGAAAGAAAGAAAGAAAGAAAGAAAGAAAGAAAGAAAGGAAGAAAGAAAGGAAAGGAAAGAAGTATTTGTAACGTGACCCATTGGATAGCACTATAGCACTGTGGTCCCATTGTTCATCGGTTTGCTCGAGCAGGCACTAGTAACGTCTCCATTGTGAGACTTGTTACTGTTTTTTGGCATACTGAATACGTCACGGGTAGCTAGCCAGGTTCTGCTGTGCAGGAGGGATACTCTCAGTAGCTTGCCAGGCTCTCCGAGAGGGACAGAGGAACCGAACCCAGGTCGGGCACATCAAGGCGAACACCCTACCCACTGTGCTATCTCTCCAGTCTGACCCATTGGATAGCATATATAAATAAGGGAGCGATGGGAGGTCTTGTTTAGCTGACTCTTTCATGCTCATTTCTCTGTAATATTCCTCATGATACAAAGAGCACAGGGCTGAAATCCAGGGATATAGTATCCAATCCCTGTTTAGCCACACCCCAACATACAAAGCTGGGAAATTGGAGCTAAGTTTCCATTGATTTAAACTTCTAAAATTCTCCCACACTCCCTTCTTCGGGGGTCTCAGTTTGCGTTAGCCCAGAGTGGGATTTGGGCCTCCATATTTTGCTTTTTTTTTTGGGGGGGGTGCGTGAGGCTGTTTGTTTCTTTTGCTGTGTGTGGGCTTAGACCATACCCAGTGGTGTTCAGGGGTAACTCCCGGCTCTGCCTGCGATGCTCAGGGGAACATATGGGGTGCGGGGCATTAAATCCAAGTCAGCCATGTACACGGCAAATGCCCTACCCGCTGTACTATCCCACAGGCCCCGAGGCCTCCACGTGTTTTATCTTCTTATTAAAATGAGGACCAGCTGGTCTCCTGTCCTTGGGGTCCCTCTAGCCTCGAGGTCGGGATGACGTAGGCAGGCTCTTGGATGGTCTCCCCTAGCCATGGATACTGTCTGCCCTGGCCCTTGCCGTTCTGTTCCTACCATCCTTTCCCCTATTCTATTTATTTATTTATTTATTTATTTATTTTTACTTTTTGGGTCACACGAGGCCAGGAGTTACTCCTGGCTCTGCACTCAGTTAATTACTCCTGTCAGTGCTTTGTGGACCATATGGGATGCTGGGAATCGAACCCGGGTTGGCTGTATGCAAGGCAAACTCGCTCCCTGCTGTATTATTGCACCAGCCCCTCTTTCCCCTACTCTCACCCTGCCCAGTTCTCCTTATTCCTCACAATGCTCTCGATCACAAAAATCAGTAGTAGGAACTGGAAAACTTGTCTAGACTAAGACACAGACAATTGCCTTTGCCTTACCCTTTCTCCAAAGCCCAGAGGTCTCAACTCAGTGTTGCTCTCCAAATCCTGCCCTCTACTTATTTTAGCTTCACAAGATGGAGTGTGCCTCAGAGGGCCAGCTCCTGAGGGATTGAATTACTCATTCTGGGGCCCACATTTTCTAAAAGCACTCTTCCCTATTCACTGACTCTATTAAGCCCTCTTCCTGTGAAGGTGAGACATGTTTCTTGAGGATGTGAATCTGCCATCTTGCAACCAGCCAACTTGTCGCCAATTAAGTTATTTCTCCATGACCACGTCTGTTGTTTGAATCACCCTCCAGTGGTGGTGGAACTGGACCTTCTCAGTTACAGTTGCGTTGAAAGGAGATGTTTTCTTAAATGACAAGCATGTTCTGAAATGGATTGTGGTAGTGACTTCAAAGCCTTGTGGATGTGGTTCAAACCATTGACCATTACACTGGGATTGCTTCATTTGTATGCTATGTGAATTACAGCCCAATAAAGCTGGGACCCACCTCACCTCCAAACCACAGCCTCAAGATTGCCCTCCTGTCTTTCCTTTTTTCTTTACAGGGTATTAGGCAGTGAACAGAAATTACAAGAACTATCAGGAACCTGAAAAATGATCTGGTCTGACTCTGACGTACATACTTAGAGTGTTTCTATTTGAAAAGGCATTATAGCCACAAAAAGATGATTGTCTAAGATCCCTTAGCATTTGCATCTTATGCAAATAAATAATAGTCCAGTTTACAAAAGAGCAACAGGTTTCTCGAAAAGAGCCAGAGTTTAATTGCTTTCCTGGATGAATTCTTTGTTTTCTAAATAAGCCATGAGTCAATGAATTCAATGAGTTCAACTGGTTCAGTGAACACTTAAGTTCTTAGCTGTCCAAATGACCTACTTAGAGATGAATCTTTTTCTCTGTGGTTGTTTTTAACCCAGAGCTTTGCACATCCATTGTTCTTTAATCCTGGGGGTGGGGTTCAGGAGAGAAACAAAAAAGAGAAATAACGAATTAATTATATGCTGTAATCAGTAGGAAACTACAATTTGGGAATGTGCTGTTTCATTGATGGGGGAAATTGCAATGTGCAGCGATACTATAATCAAAAAATGACTAGCAATAGGGGTGAAATTTTAAGCATAACAGCTTGTTCTCAGCTTCATCACAGAGAAGAAAATGTTTAGCGGCTGCAGGTTTGGTTGAGGTCAGAGTCACTGGGGTTTCTTTTCTGGAACTGCTCAGTCGTGGCCATTGATTCTACGCGGCTTTATATTTTACTATTCTGAACATATCTTGCTGGAAATTCTGTGGGAAGGGGACCCTGATTTGACTTGGTTGTAGGCACAAGCTGGGGTGACAGAACCTCACAGAGGGGGGAGGAGAGGCTTCCTGGAGCAGCCCATTTTTTGCCCCTGGCAATAGTCATTTGCTCCAAGGAAGGAAATGGGCCAAGGTATCAGGTGAGAGTCTAAAACATATATGACCAGTCCTCCTCAAAAGTGTCATCAGGGATCTAGAGAGATAGTGTAGGGGTTAAGGTAACTTGACTTGCATGCAACAAACCCTGGTTCAAATCCCTAGCATCACACATGGTCCCCTGATCACTATGAGGGATCACTCCTGAGCACAGAGTCAGGAATAGACCCTGAGCACCACCCTCACACACCAGCACACACACACACACACACACACACACACACTCATGCATGCACACACGCTCACACACATGCACTTACACACACACGCACACGCACATGAGTGTCAACAAAAATTGTGCAAGGTACACAGGGCCTCATAGGATGGGGGGTGGAACCAGCCCTTCTCCCTGCCCTGATGAGGCCCTGAGTTGCCACCCACAAACAACTCCTATGGCTCTTGAATGGTCATGATCCCAGAGGCACACAAACCAATCTCAGAACCCAGCAGCTTTTCGCAGAAATCCCTCGAGACTTATTACTAAAATATCAGAAATCCAAAATTGCACGGCCACAATATGCTCCTCATAATCAGCAATGGAAAACAAATTATCTAATGATGGCTTTTCAACAGGTCTGATTGTTGGGGGAAATTTCAAACAATAATGGTGGGTCTTTTGTCGCAATATTGAATGTGATCAAAGTGGAGAGAGAGTGAAGTGGAAATCTTCTGCCACACAGGCAGAGGGAGGTGTGGGATGGCGGGTATACTGGGGCTCTTGATGGTGGAAAATGTACACTGGTGAAGGGATGGGTGTTTGATCATTGTATGACTGAGACTTAAACTGGAAAGCTTTGTAACTGTTCTCACAGTGATTCAATTGAAAAAAACATGGTGAAAGTTTGAGAAACTGACAACTTAGAGGAGCCCGGGAAGGCCTTGCTATGAAATCTGTAGTGCCCTGAATGGGGTCCTGGAATCCTCAGTTTACATCGCAACATTGTTACCTGCTCCCTGGTAAAGAGAAGTTTCGCTTCAGACTCGCACCCATCCTTCATAGTTCTAATCTGGTTTACTGGGGGGAGTGCACTTTACAAAAAGATAAACCGGTGAAGGGATACTGGTGAAGGGATGGGTTTGGGAACATATAGGACTGAAATATAATCATGAACAACTTTGTCACTGTATCTCACTATGACTCAATTTTTAAAATAAAGTTTTTTAATTGCTCACTCATGTCATTCCAATTATACCATTTCTTGGTCAGTCTATTTCATTATACTGTTAATATACGTAAGATGATCTTGGGACAGAAAAAGAACATTGGGTAAAAACTTCAGAAATCTGAGTATACTATGACATTTCGTGAGTAATAAAGTGTCAACCTTGATATATTGGTTGTGACAAATGCACCACAGTCATATTAAGAATAGTGAAAGAGGGCGTGGAAATTCTCTAACAGTCCATCCTCAAAAAAAAAAAAAGCCATATCATGAGGCTGTAGAGTGAGTAGGCCACATGCCTTTCACATGGCTGACCCAGGTTCAATCCTGAATATCCTATTTGGTCCTTTGTGCCCTGCCAGGAGTGATTCTTGAATGCAGAGTGAGGAGTAAGTCCTGAGCAGTTCTGGGAATGCATATCACTCAAAGTCACTTCATTGTATGGTCAAAACATTGGACCAAGTGATATGACTTTATATGAGGACCTGCTTTCTGTTATAATTCATTTTGCTTATAGTGTCTATGATCCTACCAACAATGTTAAGTGAAAGGGCCGGAGCAACAGTTCAGCAGGTAGGACGTTTGCCTAGCACAAGTCAACCTCAATTTGATCCCCAGCATCCCATATGATCCCCCAAGTACCACCAGGGGAGGTGTGACCAAAAAAAAAAAGAGCCAAAAAAATTTACAATGTTAAATGAAGACTGACCATATTTGCACAACTTCCAGTGAACCAAAACTATTCTAAAGATCAAAGTTAAAAAGACACATAGAGGCCAAAGGAGGTTAGAACTGAATATTAAATCATCTTCTACAAAACGATCCACTTGATCCTGTGCTGTGATTCCCAGAGTAGACCCAATTCCAGTTCATCCTGATGATCTTTATTTGATTTGACCAGCTTCCCCAATTTCCTTCCCATAGTTCTAATGCACTAAATCTACCCAAGAATGAATTCTGTTACTTGAAGCCCAAGATCTCACATCACATTCTTCCCCTCAGTTCTCATCTCTCCATCTATGATCCAAGACAGAAATCATGTTCAATAACCTCCAGTGCTCTCTTAACCCAACATTTTGGGAGTGGTGGAGAGGGACCAGCACTGCATTAGGCCTTTGCTTATAGATGGCACCCATACTCATTGGCAGACATCACTAATAGAAGTACTCATTCCCTAGACATTAATGCAGAGTAATTGAGAATGTTGGCATTCCACCCACAGTCCTCCTATCAACAAATACACACCATTCATCTCCAGCAGGACAACAGCAACTAGTGGCTCATAGTTGCCCTCATCGTCAGAGAATTGCTCTCAACAAAATGGGTGGCACCTCCCCTAAGGCAGCCTACAAACTCACAAACTGTTAAGAGGCTGCAAAAGTCTAACCCTCTTGCTTCAAGGTGGAACTAACTTGTCTCCTACTCCAGCACCCACAAGAGACATGGCTGAAACTAGGTTGCAGCTCTGGCCTAATGCCCCAAGGAGCTTCCTTTCCCCACTCTCCCCTCTTATCTCCAGAGAGTCCTTCCTACTTCTATAAGCCCAATCTAAGACATGGGACATGAACCTCCTCTCAACCCAGGGCTGCTGCAGTTATTTCCAACATCTGAGCTGACACAGGAGGTGATCCTTTTGACTGCTCTACTAGTCCTAACAAATGGGAGAAATCATGCCAGCAAAGGCTTATGCCAACCAAGAAGCTAGAGTTCAGATGCCCTGTCCATTTCACCACAGACCCTGCAAAAGCAAAGGGGAGTATGCCGGTTGCCTTCCTTGTAGAGACGCTGAATTGAGGTCTGGCTGGGAAGCCTATTCATCTATATTTGTTCTTCCGCAATTTATCACCCAGGTCAAGGTTTTCAATGGGAAGTATGTCTGTAGGACAAAATGGAAAAGGTGAGGCCAGAGAGATAGAACAGAGGGTCAGTTGCATGTGGTGGACCAGGGTTCAATCTCTGACACCCCATATTGCCCCCTGAGCCCTGTCAAGAGTGACCCTTGAATGCTTAGCCAGGAGTTAGCCCTGAACACAGATGGGTGTGGCCCAAAATACAAAAATAAATGGCAAAGGTAAAGAAAAGAAAAGAGCCATTCCAAGAAACTGTCATGCCTAAGAGCAGAAAAGTATTTCTTTGTCTGGGAGCTCTAGTTAAGGAGTAGGTGCTCCGTCTTAAAAGCATCCCTCCAAGTAACATCAGAGAAATATCTACAGTTGGGCATCTCTAGTACTAAATATAACCTTGCCTTTTTCCATTCTCTTTTTTAATCCCAGTTGAGTTACACACACACACACACACACACACACACACACACACACACACAAATACGCACACACGCACGCGCATGCACTTATATTGGTTAGGAAATAGATGCTGCTAAAATATCAACCCAAAGTAACAGTGACCAAAAAAAAATCCTTCAAAATCTGCTCATCTCGGGGGCTGGAGCGATAGCACAGTGGGTAGGGTGTTTGCCTTGCATGTGGATGACCCAAGTTCAATTCCCAGCATCCCATATGGTACCCCGAACACTGCCAGGGGTAATTCCTGAGTGCAGAGCCAGGAGGAACCCCTCAGGAGGAACCCCTGAGCACCGCTGGGTGTGACCCAAAAAACAAAAGGAAAAAAAAATCTGGTCATCTCTCCTGTGAAGATCCAGACCAGTGTAATAGCTCATTGTCACAGAGGCTTCATAGGTCCACACTCCTGGTAACCTGTGGGTTTGTTCTCAGGAGCACTGTTGCTCTGTTCTACTGCTGACCCACCCCCAGATCTGTATTTCAGGCAGCTGGGAATGAAGGTGTGTAGGGAAGGGTGTCTTTCTTCTTCTTCTTCTTCTTCTTCTTCTTCTTCTTCTTCTTCTTCTTCTTCTTCTTCTTCTTCTTCTTCTT